>PVKZ01005267.1:0-57234 GCA_004027375.1 Macroglossus sobrinus
TTTTTTTCCGGCAGCACAAGGAGCGCTGGCAAAGACCCTTCTCTGCGGGCAGCAGCTGGGGGCAGAAAGCCCTGGCTACAGGAGTCATTAGAAATAATATATATTTTTTCAAATTAATAAAATGCAACAGTCCACACATAAGACCAACAGCTTGTAAAATTGGATTTCTCAGAGATGAAGGGGAGGGGGCCAGCAGCGGTCAGCAGCAGCAAAACGGGGGGCAGGCGGGCGCCGCTGGGCGGGCTGACCACTCCGCATGCGGGACGACGCAGAAAGCGGTGCCCGCGTCCCCGCGGGCCCGCACGGGGGTGCTGGGCGGGCCTGGGCCCGGTTCGGGGCGGGGGGAGGGTCGCTGCCGAGCCCTCCTGCGTCTGAGCCTCACGTCCACTGATTTTTCTGGTGGCCCGTCGGCCCAAACGGAGGCGCGGTGCATGGGAGGAGGCCAAGGCCAGGGGATGCAGAAAATGCGGGGACACCCCCACACCACACCCAGCAAAGGGGCGCACCCCACCTGGATGTTCCCAGGTGGCTCGGGGTTCTTCCCGCCCCTGGAAGCTGAGCCAGGGACGCAGATCACGGGTGTGTCCCCTGCCCTCTGGCTGTCGCTGCCGCCACCGAAACCGCTCTGTGCCCAGAGCGAGGCGGGCGCTGAGGCGCCTGCGCGTCCCGCCCGCTCCCTGCGGGGAAACACGTGCCCTCGCCCCCTCGCCTCTGCGCCCCTGGCTCCACCCTGGTGGAGGGACCCGCACGTGGCCGACGAGGGGTCCCGGCTGCCTTCCCCGCCGGCCGTTTCCCGGGGGACGCCCCCCTCCGCCTCCCGGGGCGCAGGGAGCGGGATGGACGCAGCCCGCACCCGGCCCGGCTTCTCTGACCCAGAGCGTAAACCACCACGTGCTCCATAAATAGCTGCGGACGAGAGGCTGTAAAACAGGCAGATGCATTCGTGCCTTTGTGTGCGAGAAATATTTTCTGGAAACGACTGTTTTATTTGGTGCGGGTTGAATGGGACGCGTGTGTACATAGCAATCCCCAAAGTTTCCCCTGCCCGCCGCCCTCACCCCCACCCCCACCCCCACCCCCACCCCCAGGTCAGACCAGCACTAGACTTAGCACATGGATAAGGTTCCGTGGGCAAGCTTGATCCGCGCTGACACGAGCCTGTGACACTTTATAAAAAGAAGTAATCCAGAACAATCTCTAGGTAATTAACACCTAGATAAACAAACATAAATTTCTATATTGCATTTATCTGGACTACCACTCAAATATGCGTGAACCATGCTTTTTTAATTAAAAGATAAATCCATGTGACACTTAGCTTCAAACTTAATTATTCAGCATAGTATAATAAAAAATAGAGCCCATTAAATGTGTCTTGCACTGTATTTCTGTATTAACAGCAAAACAGTTCGGTCTGGGATCATTTAAATTCCCCCCTTCCTCTTTGCCTGTGATTTCGCTGTCCACACGAGCCGGTCCCCTCCCTCCCCTGTCACTCTCTTCTCTCAACAGGTAAAGAGAGTCACACTGGGAACCCCAACATGGAGGGCCCAGCCCGCCCCGCCGGCGTCTCTGGCATGGCATGATGGGACGGGTTTTATCCTTCCCGGTGGAAACAGACCCCTCCCCGGCCAGACGGTGCCCACCCCTGCTTCCTGGGAATGAGGGACCCCGGATTTCGTGCGAGCTTCCTTGGGGTTCTGCTTCTACTCCGCCGGGGAGGGGGACAGCGTGTAAGTCCCAAAGTGCATGGGTATCTCCTTTATAAAAGTTTCAGCACCAAATAGCATCTCCAGGCCGCGTGTCAGCAGCACAGCGGCTTCTGGTGGCAGGGAAGGGGACCTCCCCTGTCGCCATGGCCTCTCGGGTCCGAGGCAGGACTCAGCTGGGGGGCCGTGTGTCAGATGCTCCTTCCAGCAGCAGGTGTCCGCCTCGCTCGGCCAGCCCCGTGCTCGGGGCCTCACGCTGGCCGCCCCGTGGGTCACGGCCGCCTTAGCCTGGCTCGGTCAGGACACGCGCTGCTGGAGGAAGGAGCTGAGCCCCGGTGGCCAGCGTCCGGGCGTCTCCGGGAGCGCCCTGGGGTTGCTGCCAAAGCGTTCGTGTCCTGGGAGACACGTAGTTTAGCTGTGATGCTGCCAGGGTGGCCAGGCCACTCACAGAGGGGCGAGCTGGAGCCTCCTGCCACCCGCCCCCAGGGGACCGCCACACTCGGCGTCGGCGGCAAACGACGGTTCTCAGCGGCTCCCCGTCTGCGGAAGGAGCCCCCCTGGACACACTCCACCTGCCCACGACACGTGTTCACTGACGCGTGTCCTGGCCGACTCCCACCAGGGCCCCCAAGCCGGGCGTCTGTGAGGTCCCCGCTTCCGGGCCCCGCTGGTCCCCAGCTGTGTTCCCTGGTGCTGGCAGCGCTTCGAGCCTGGGCCTGGCTTGCTCTCTGCAAAGCTGCTCTAGGCACCGTCTCGTGCAGCCTCAGAAAGAGCCTCGGCCGCACTCCACCTGCCCGCCCTCCTCGTCCAGTTCACGGCCGCCTCACCGGGGCTCCTCCGCGACCGGGACATTCGTGCAGACTTTGAACGGTCCCTCACAGATGAGTGCCCGTTTGTTCGTGTGGCTGTCAGGCTGCCGTCTCTGTCCTCCTTGGACAGCACTCGGTGGCCATGGTCCCGGCTAGCCGGTGACCCTGCGGCCTGCAGCCCGCCACGTGACACACAGTCCGTCCTCCTCCGTAAACTTCCGGTCAGCGAGAAAGCAGAATGGCATCGAACCCAAGGCCAGGCTCCCGCTGCGTCCCACTGTCTCCCCTGCTGGCCCCCGACACCCCAACTGTGACAGGGACGTTGTTGACGTAGATCTTTCCAGCGAGGGGACTGGGAAATGAGCGGGCAGGTGCTGGACCGGCGTCCTCGTGTCTGAGGGGCACGGTCAGCCCAGGGCCTCGCCCTCTGGCCACCGGCCCACAGGCGGTGCCGCCTCGTGGCCGTGCCACGAACCCCTCACCCGTCACACCGCAATGTGACAACACCCAGCATTCGTACATCACTTTACAAAACCTGCCTACAGTTTCCTCTACTTTATGGCATTTAATTGCATAATTTCATGGATACAATCGGGGAACTCAGAACAGTTAAAGCATTCAAGCTCAAGCAGCCAGTGAATAGTTTAGCTAGAGTTCCAACTTAAGTCCGCACCCCCCAAATTTTGTGCTTCTGTGCAGTGTACTAGTCTGACAGTCGTCTACGAGCACATGAGCTCGAAACGTGTCAACGGAAGTGTGTGTTTCCAGTTTGATCTTGTAACAACTTCACTGAGGTGTAATTCACATGCCACAGCATCCGCCCTCTTAACACGAAAAATCCAGGGTTTTCAGTAAATTCAGAGGTGGACAAGCTCACTACTATCCGACTTTAGAACGTTTTTGTCACTCCGGAAAGAACCTTGCCCCCGCCCGCTGCCACGCCCCTGTCCCCGTCCCCAGCCCCGTCACCTGCCCGGAGGCGTGGGGTAAAACGGGGTCCCCGAGGCGTGCTCTCTGGCGTCCGGCGCCGCTGGCCGCGTGTTGCTAAGGCGCCTGCGCGCTGTGGCACGCCCAACGTCCTTCCTCCCGCGGCCGGGTGATGGTCCAGTCCGCGGATAAGCCGCGTTCCGCTCACCTGTTTACTGCCGCTTTTTAAATGCATCTGAGCCCACATGGAACAGCTGAGAAACTTCGTACCAAATCCAGGCGTCCAGGGGCCTGGAGTCGCAGGCCTGTCGCTCGCGCCCCGCGGGGACGGCCGGGGCTCACGAGGATCCGCGTGCGCGCTGCGACCCTCGCCCCCGCCCCTCCCCTCCCTCCGCTGGCCCCGTGGGCACGTGGGGTTAGGAGCCGCCACGTGCACGCAGCGATGGCGCTGTCACCGCTCTTCCCCCGACGGGGTCACTCCCAGCCTCCTGCTCGGTCCCCAGACTGGCCCAGGCTTGCGTTCGCGTCCCTGCCCCTGCCCAGCAGCGCCGGCCGCCTCGCCTCCTGCGGGGAACACGGTGCCTCATAGGCCGGGGCCCGGTGACTCTCCGACCCGGGTCGAAACCAAGCCCCCCCCAAGAGCGAGAATCGAATGGGGGGGCAGCTCCGCCCCCCGGTGTGGGGCTCGTCGCCCCCCTAGGTCGACCTCGGGGCTCTGCTTCCCCAGCCCCCCGCCCCCCGGATCCCACAGGTCATCGCTTTGCCCTTTGCCGTTTGCCTTCGCTTCTGGGGGATTCAGAGTATCCTCTGACCATCCCCAGGTAAGAGACGTCCCCGCTGTCGGCCAGTAAAAGGGACGAAGCCGGAAGCACTAAGTGTCTGCAGGTGACACGACGAGGAAAAGCTTTCGCGTCTCCGAAGGTCTTACCTCACCGAAGCTGCTGTCTGTGAGCCTTTGGGGGACACGGCTCACGGGGCACATGGGTGTGCGCCCACACCCACACACACACACACACACACACACTGCACATAGGTGTATGCATACTCCAACACACTCACACAGCAGGTGGATGTGCGCACACACCCACACACGCACACACATCGCACATAGGTGTGCGCACACTCCAACATGCTCACACAGCACATGCGTGTGCACACACACCCACACCCACAACACATACCACACATAGGTGTGCGCACACTCCAACACGCTCACACAGCACGTGCATGTGTGCACACACACATAGCACATGAGTGTGCACACACACACATCGCACATAGGTGCATGCATACTCCAACACGCTCACACAGCACGTGGGTGTGCACACACTCACACACCCACACACACAACACACACCGCACATAGGTGTGTACACACTCCAACATGTTCACACAGCACATGAGTGTGCACACACATGGGTGTGTACACTCACACACACATACACTGCACATAGGTGTATGCATACTCCAACACGCTCACACAGCACGTGGATGTGCGCACACACTCACACAGCACATGGGTGTGCACACACACCCACACCCACACCCACACACCATACATAGGTGTGCGCACACTCCAACATGCTCACACAGCACATGAGTGTGCACACACATGGGTGTGCACGCTCACACCCACATACACACACACATCGCACATAGGTGTATGCATACTCCAACATGCTCACACAGCACGTGGATGTGTGCACACACATAGCACATGGGCGTGCACTCACACACAGCACTTGTGTGCAGATGCACACTTACACAATCAACAGCACATGGCTGTACACACACACACAGTCACAGCACACAGATGTGCACACACTCACACACCGTCTACACCGCAGGGTCCTCCAGGCCTGGGGACCCTCACCCCGAGGCCCGCCTTCCTCTCCGCGGTGAGCGGGTGAACCAAGGCCCACCGAGCTGGGGGGTGGGGGGCTCCGTCCTCGTGATTGACATAAGCGAACAGGAGATGTTTGCTTTTCCCCGGAGGCGGAGGCTTCATCACAGAAAACAGCGGTTCAAACGGGACTGCTTCAAAGACATTTTATTCTAACAGCAGAAAGAAAACAGTCATTGCTGAAAAAACAACTTTTAATACTTTCTATACCAGAATAAAGTTCTGTCAACTGATGTAGTAGAATAATAAATAATGACCAAGAATAAACTTTAAATACAAAGGTCTCTACTTGTTACAAGCATAGCAACAAAACCCTCTACTCTACGTTACTTCAGATCTCCTCCGAGAGAGCCTCGCGTCCTTTGCGGGGATGCGGGGATGCAGAGAGCATCGTGACCAGCACAGACTACAGAGGTTACGGGGGCGGGGGGTGCGGGGGGGACCCCGACGGGGGCAGGAATGAGCGCCCGGCGGCATCCGGAAGCCACGGCGACTGTCACTTGTCCGCATCGCAAGGGACGAAGGTTCCGGAAGGGAGGCCTGTGTCAGAGGGTGAAGTACGGACAGCAGCACTGGACGAAATGGAACCCACACACACACGCCACGAGGAAGAGGGCTGTTCCCAGTGTCACACACAGAATTATTGCCTGTCGCATCTGACGATGCTCAGAAGACACGAAAGAACACGGACGGGGGTCCCAGAGTGCTGGGGATGGGACGTGGCTCGCGGTTGGTTTTTTTTTCATTTTTTTTTCCTTTTTTACTTTTTTTACCTTCTTTTTTTAAATTTTTTTTCAATATATATATATATATAGATATATATAATTTTTTTTTTCTTGGCTAAGATACCAAAGGCGGGGCAAACACACAGGAAGCAAGCGACCGGCACAGTCACCAAACACAGCAGTGCAGTTAAAATCCTAAAGCTCACTACAGTCGGGGCTTCCGACAGCGTCTCGGCCCCTCCCCTAGGATCAGGAGACAGTCGCATCGAATTAACCGACTCGATTTCAGTAAGGCAGTGAGAACTAGTCTAGAAAAACGGGGAAGCAGCTTGCCCTATGCCAGATGGGTGCGCGCCGCGCAGCGACCACCCTCGCCTGCGGCGCCCCCCGGGGGTGAGCGCCACCCTCGCCCCGGCATAAGCAAACCGCATTCCTTATTAGCCTGAGATCCCTTCGGGTCTCAGGGGAGCAAAGCGTTTTATTTACATGGATTGCAGTTTAGAAGTTTTGTAAACTGCTGTAGGCAGAGCTGAAGGTTTTTTTTTAAGGCTCTGGGGTTTTATTCTGTGCGCCCAGCCTGCAAGGAAATATTGACTCTTTTTTCTTTTTTTTTTTCAAGTCTGAATGACTTTGTTCTTAAGTTAGTCCTTCATTTCTCCTCCACTGTCACAGCACCAATTTCGTGTCACTCAAAGGAAGTATGTTAAGAGGCGGAACCTTCTCGCCATCCTGGCCGGTTTCAAGAATAAACCCCGAACTAGTCTTCTTAAATCGTTTTTTTTGTTTGTTTTTTAAATAAGTTCAGCATTACATTGTTGGCCCTCAAAAATCTCCCTCTGGGTGAGTGCGGGACTTGATAAAATTTGGAGTACCCAATCGGTAGAAAATCTAAAATCTACAAAAATATAGAACATATTTGTTTTACAAAAACAGACATTTTCGCTCCGTCCTCTCCATCAGCCCCAGAGGGCAGGATGTTGGGGTTCACGTTGGAATACGCGCGACTTCAGAAGTGCTTGGTCGAGAAGAAAAATCTCGCTTCACGCCTGTGACACTTAGAAGAACGAACACAGGGAAACCTGATAACGAGACGGGAGCAGCCTTCATCCAAGGAAAAGTTGTAAAATCAGGAGAAGAAACAATCTTTCTGTGAGTACATAAGTTTCCATCTCTCCCCAGCACCTGCAAGGGATAGGGTTGGCTAGTGTTTCTCCACAACATTTTACAAAATGGCCCCCTAATTTTTTTTTTTATTAGCCACCTTTTTTTTTAAGCCAAAAATTAAAAAAAAAAAAAAAGACAAGCCAAAAAAAATTTTAAAAAGCGTTTCCCTCAACACTGGGATTGGATCTCAGTAAAGGAATCGTCCGTCCTCCAACCTGCAAGGGACATTTGCTGCAGACACTTGCTGGCCACTGATTCATTTGGCTGCGCGTGGGTCGCAGCAAAGCACGTTTGGGGGCGGCGGTGGCCGTCGCAGCGCCGAGGGCCCCCCAGGAGCGCGGTCGCGGCGGCGGTGCCCGGGACTCCCCGCAGCGGCCACCGCGCCGGTCTGGCTGGCCCCGCGGCCGCCCCCGCACGTCCCCTCCGCGCGTGCGCCAACGACAGCGGCCGGCGGCAGGTGACAGGTGGCAGAGGCGACGCCCGCAGGGAGACCCCGGCGCCTCCGTCTTCAAGGCAACACTGAAGCGTTCGGATGGCATCATTTTTCGGTCAGGAGCGTGACTTCTGGACAAAGACGACGATGCGGCTGGAAGGGTCCCCGGCGCCCGGGGGGCGCGGGAGGCTGGGGGGACCGGGCACGGCTGGGGCCACGCGCCACGCGCTGCTCGGACGCCCCCGTCCCCCGGTAACAGTTTAGCAGCCATTGTCAAGGGCTGGGGATTTATTTTAAATATAGATAGAGATATATTTTAAATTTCTTCAAGGTTCTATACACTAGCGGGGGCTGCCCGTGATGCCGCCGGGGCGCGTGAGCCGACGCGGCCACCAGGCGCGCAGCGGGGGGCCCGGGGGGCGCGGGGCTCAGACCCGCCCTGCGGGGCCGGGGGCGCGGGGCTCACAGCCGCCCCGCGGGGCTCACACCCGCTCCTCCGGGCCCCCGGCCCCGTCCTCCGGCCGCTCGGCCGCGCCCCCCGCCCTGGCGGCCGCGGGCTCCTCGCAGCCCCCGGGCGCGTCCGCGTCGACCCTGGAGCGCTTGAACCTGCGGTCGGGGTACTGGCTGTTGTCGAAGGGCATGCGGTGCACGCACAGCACGTGGGTCTTCAGGTTCCCCTTCTGCGAGGCGCTGTAGGGGCAGTAGCGGCACTGGAAGGGCCGGTGACCTGCGGGCAGAAAGAGTGGCCGGTCAGCTCCGCGCTCTGCGCCGCCCCCCGCGCAGCCCCGCGACGCCCCAACTCCCCGACGGACGCCGGCGACCCCAGCGGCGACAGCGCAGGGCGCCCCCCCCAACCCCGCTCGGCAGCAGCCACGCCTCCCGCTGGACACACGCGGAGGGACCGGTGTGGGCTGTGCCACTGAGTGACGGCGACACGACGCGGGTGTGGCCGGCCGTCCCTTCGCACCCTCCCCCCGCAGGCGTTCTCATCTCGGACTTTCTGGGGGACAGGAGAACCGGGCCCACACCTGGAACCCGTTTTTATAGACAGTTAGATCGTAAAGAGCTCAGGCTTTGCCAGCCAAGCGTCAAAGCGCAGGTGTCGACGCAGGTTCTTACAAAGCGGGAGGGAAACGCGTCCCCAGCGGTCATTGCTGAAATGCGGGCATTTATTTCCGGACGCTGGGACTGGAATTTCACAGGGTTTGCGCGCGTGTGTGATGAAATGTGATTCTTGCTTTGTTTTTTGTTTTTTTGTTTGTTTGTTTGTTTGTTTCCAACCGTTTAAAAATGTAAACACCATTCTCGGCTCACAGAAGCAGATTCGACTCCCCGGACTGGGCCCCAGCTCGCCCCCCAAAAAAGCTGTGAGTCCCTCCATGGGGGACTCCATCCCCTTCCTGAGACCCCACTAACTAGTACCCGGTGAGCAAAGCCAGCATCTCATGGGCAAGGGAGGGGAGGTGGCCCACACCGCTGCCGGGGCAGAGCTGGACGCGCCGGAGGACACTGCTGGAAACTGAAGTTTCGAGAGCAGCTGACAGCCGGTCTCGGGCAGGCCAGTGTGCTCGGAAAGGGGACTAGACTGTACAGAGTGGCCCCGGAAATCTAACTAGAAAGGCTGCGAATCAGGGCAGGAGACGGGCTCCGTGGGGACCCGCCCAGCCCCCCGTGATTGCTCCGTGCCGGGGACAGCGGACGTGCACACATCTCCGCCACCCGAGGAGCCCGCCGGGCGTCTGGTCAGGGACGTCATCCTGGGACAGCTGTGTCCCCCGATTCCGGGAAGCTGTCGACACGCCATTCCTAGAAGCCCGTGGGCGCCGTCCCGCCCGCACCCGGAGATGCCCAGGCCCAGGGCTGGGTCTCACTGGCTCAGGAAATTAAATGAGCACATCCACGGGCCCAGCCGCACGCGCCAGCAAACAGCCGAATGCCACCACGCTCAGCGCTCTCCCTGCGGCAGCCGTGAGAGAATCCTGCTCGTCTGCTGCGCAAAACGGTCCCATGACTCAGAAGCTGGAGGCCGAGCCAAGGCTTGTGGCCGAGACCCCCTCCCACCGCCGCCCCCGCCCCCGTCACCACGCCGTGTGCAGCGCTGACGCTCGCGCCCGCCCCGCGGCCTCCGCTGTTGGCCCGGCCTGGGCTTCCCCGCCAGCCACTGGGCCTCCAGCGCCAGGGCGAACCCGCTCTGCCCGCCGAGGGCTCCCCCACCCGGAGCCCCTCCAGCACCTGTGCAGGGTCACCAACGCTGCCCGCACGGCACACGGCAGCCTCGGGCAGCTCGTGCTCTTGGCTTCGCCTAAACAGAGCGTCTACCTGTGGTCGCCTTACCTTGGGACACCAATGGCCACCCTCCCTGGAACACCGATGGCCACCCTCCCCGAGATGCTGATGGCCACCCACCCCGGGACGCCGATGGCCACCCTCCCCGGAAGGAGCAGCCAGGATGGCAGCCTCAACCCCACCACGGCTGTCGTGAGGGGCCCCGCAGGCCCCCGTTCTGCAGGACCCACACACTTGTGCACGCTCATCCTCACGCCTGGGCCGGTGACGGCGGTTCTGTCCGCTGAGTGGCCCAGGCAGTCGAGGTGCAGCGAACCCCAAAGCTTTGCCTCTGAAGCAGATGCTGGGGGGTGTGCAGGACTCGGACCCCTAATTCTCCACTTATGAGGACCAGGATGACGTGTTTTGACGGGGCACACGCACACACACTGCACAGCACACACATATGCATGTGCACGCACACGCACGCGCGCGTGCACACAAACACAAACACACACACACACACACATACACACACTCACACACTCTGCCGAGGGGGTCTCCGGGACACCGATGCAGGAGAAAGTTCTGGGAAGAGACGAGAGGTCCCCCTGGGTGAGGTGGGCGGTTGTGAGGAGCCCCACGGCCCAGGGGAGCGGGCCGCCGAGGTAGGGGGTCACCCCACGGGGGCGATGGCAGGGGCCAGGCACACAGGACCCACGGGAGGGACGGGGAGAGGCCTCCCAGCTGCCCAGCACCCGCACCATGGCGTGCAGCCAGACGGGCGCCCCCGCCCCCCGCCCCCCGCCACCCCCTCTCCCCGCCCCTCTGTGCAAGGCCGTCCACACTGCCCATCGCTGCCATGCGAGCAGTAAGCACCTCGTCCGTTAATCTGGACTGTCACTGTGCGTGGGTCTGCGGTAAAGAGCACATGCATTTTTAATCCGCGATGAATAATATATAAATATGTGTACGAAGCGAGGGTCAGGGCGCGGAGAAGGTGGGCCGTCCATCGCTCACAACTAAAGTGGGGGACGCGGCATCTTTCTTACTTGCCGCGACTGAAGTGTCTGCTCTCTGCGTGCTCCTCAGGGCGGGGCGGGGAGAAGGCCCGCCCCGGGGGGCCGCCCGGTCCTCACAGCGCCCCACGCAGCTGTGTCTGCGGGGTCGCCAGCTGCCCCACGCTGCTGCTCTCTGCTCAGGTGCGGGCAGTGGGGGCCACGGGTACAGAGGGAGCTGACCTCGCCCTGCCCAGTGCAGGTTCCCAGGCCTGGCAGAGGCGCCCCGGTGCCCCCCAGCCAAAGCCCCAAGGGCTCCCTGAAACTGGACACTGGCCAGACGCAGCGTGTGAGCGGGTAAGAGAATTGCCCCACCTGAAGGACCAGCTGGCTGCCTGTGAAACTGGGGCCCTAGCGGGTACAACCTGCCAGGTGGGGGCCCTAGCCAGTGCAGTGGGGGGCTGGGCTCTGCCTGGCCCCCTGCAACCCCCTGAGTGTCCGTAGACTGGGGTCCCCCGCCCAGGACCCCGGCATCCTCTCCAGGCTCGGCGGACCCAGGCGAGACACCGAGCTGGGGACCGCAGAGAAACGGGGACCGTCACACACAGAAGCAGCGTGTAATTCCCTAATTCCAAATAGGCAAAAATGGCTCCAATCAGGTAGATAATTTATGTTTTCAGTTTTCAAAAAAATATTCATCCGTCTAATCAAAGATGCTAAAACACTTCGGAATATCCTGAGTATAAATAATTTTAGGTTTTAAATTTCCTGTCATTTGGGTTTTAATTTAAAACACTACCAAAATCAGTTTTACTATTTCGAAAGTAGCTTTGGATCCGGGCGGGGATGGAGTGTCGCCGTGGGCCTGGCTCGGCTGGAATGCAGCGCAGGCAGGTGCTTGTGCCGGGGCGCGTGCACACGCGTGTCCTTGTCCTGTCCCCTGTCCGGGGCCCGTGACACCCGGACGCCCGTGGCAGCAAGCACACGCAGCACGCAGCCCTGAGTGACATGTTATTCCCAAAGGGACCCGGGGACCTGGGAGAAATGGCTGGTTCCAGGGCTGGAGCAGGACACACAGGTGGTCTCGGGGCTCCTCATGGCAGAAAGTGGGGTGTCGCTCTGAGAAACCAGACTCGGGGGGCCGGCGGGGATCGGCGGGGGTCAGCACGTGGAACAGGCAGGCAAGGGTCCCAGGCCTCCCCTGCTCTTTGTGGGGACGCCTCCCTGGAGGGGGTGGGCCGTAAACCCCCCGGCTCCCGTCTGTGGGCGGCTCGGCGACACTGTCACAGACTCTGGGGGGAAAGCCGCCTCGGCCAGCCCAGGCCAGGTGGCCGCAGGAGCCCAGTGTGAGGTGCTGAGAAGCCGCTTCACCTCTGTGCCCCCGCCAAAGCCCACACCCCCAGTCTGACCAGGAGAAACCCCAGCCGAGCACATGCCACTGAGACTCCTCAGAACCGCCAAGGTCACCAGACACAAGGAGAGGTGGCAGCCGGGTGGCGCCTCGGGGGCGTGCGCCTGCGTGGGTGCTGTCCCCGGGGGCTCCTGAGACGTCGGTGAAAACTAAGGAAATCTGGTAAAAATGGGGTTTACTTAATAACAACGTACTGATACTGGGTCATTAATTGCTGCAAACTGCCCTGCTGACATCAGAGGGTCATGACGGTGGAAATGGCAGGAGATACGAGGGGCTCTGCCCCACCCGCGCGGACTCTTCATCAAGCCTGAAGCTGTGTCCACTAAACGGGCCTTTTTATCTCAAGAGTCTGTTAAAACGTTACATGTGGTTGATCTTCGGTGACGGCGACAGCACAACACCCCGGTCGCTTCTCGTGGAGCCCGCGGGAACCCGCGGGAACCCCCGCACGCACGGGCAGGCGCGATGCGTGACCAGGCACCCCGCCCCCCCCCCCGGCACCGCCCTGCGCTGCTCGGACACCGGCTGGCGGCGCGCAGCTCCCCGTCCCCAGACGCCCCGGTTCCGGCCGACGGTTTAGCTCCCCCAGACTCGGTTCCTCCTTCCGTCCCGCGAGCGCGGGGTGGCAGCCCCCCGCAGGGCGGCCGGCGAGGCCCACGGATGCTCAGCAGGACGCGAGGACGAGCGCCAAGCAGGCGGCAGGGGCCGCAGGGGCTGAGCAGGAGACCCCGTGTGCGTCCCACCTCCTCCACCGTGCCGGGGTCCCCGCCCCCCAGCTGAGGACGCTGGGGCCCTGAGAGTCTGGGCGTCTGTCCAGAGAAAAGCAGCACCCCACTTCCCACGGACCCCTTCGAGCCAGCAGCCAGGGCTCAACCCACTGTGCCGGGGTCAGGGTCAGCAAGGGGGTCACGGTCAGCGAGGGGTCAGGGTCAGGGAGGGGTCAGGGTCAGCCAGGGGTCAGGGTCAGGAGCAAGGACAGCTAAGAAGCTGGGGCCCGACTCCGGAGGCGTCTGCAGAGTGGGGTGTCCGGTGGGGCTGTGGGAGTCTCGCCACCCCCCAGTGCACCCCCATCTTGCCTCCCCTGCAGCCCAGAACCCGTAGCACCAGCCTCAGGGCGGTCCTGCCTGTGTCCCCCAGGCCTCACGGGGTGTTCTGTGCGCTGGCGGGGACCAGCCGTGCAGACCTTGCCTGCGCTGGGGCCTGGGGACACCGGGGAGCGGGCGCCCCACCCTCCAGGCCGGCGTCTGGCCTCGCGAGGACAGAGGCCCACCCGGATTGTCCCTCGCTTGGTGACCTTCCTCGGCCAGCCACACCACGGAGCCGGCAGCACCCAGCGCCCTCCCCTGCACCTGCCCAGACCCGGGCCCTGCCCCACACCTGCTCCTCTCACCGGGAAAACCCAAGTGCCCGGGACTGCCGGGGACCCCTGGGGGAGGCCAGCCTCAGCTGCCGTGCAGCCCTCCATGCTCCCAGTCTGGGGGTGGGGGGTCCGGCCGTTTCCGGGTGCGCCCTGGGTCACTGGGGGCTCTGCAGTTCCCTCCGCTGCCTGCAGGGGGCGCAGGGGCCCGCTGGGTTCCGGGAACCAGGCTTCTCTCCCCCCAGTGCCACCTCCCCCGCGGTGCGGACAGCACCAGCTCCGCCCAGGACACACCACGTCACTCCCCAGAGGTCATGAGCAGGCCCATGCTTATTATCTGTCCCCAAGCCCCAACGTGACTAAAAAAAAATTAAGGTATTGCCAACGTTTCAAAACAGAGATTTCACGTGAAAACGGTTTATCTTGAAAAGTCAGAAGGCCTGGCAAGCCCGTCCGGGGAACGGCCACTCAGCAGCGAGGTCCCAGCGGCCTTCGGGCCACTTCCCCCCGGCACCGGCGGTCCCCCGGTCTCGGCCTCCCTCGTGGGGGCGTCTCAGCGCCAGCCTCGCCTCTGTTGGGGGTTGGGGGGCGGGCGCGGGGCAGCCCCTGCGTGGCTTCCCGCCCAGCGGGCGCGGGGCAGGCCTGGCCCCGCCGCGCAGCGAGCAGGCCGTGGGCTGTGCCTGGCCCCGCTCGCCCCCTGTGTCCCATCGTGCCGCTCGCCGCGAGCGCGGCGGCCCTGGACGGTGCCTTCTGCTTTACTGCGCCATCAACCACGGGAGGCGGGAGGGGCCTGGCGGCGTCACTTGGCAGGTGTCCCACGAGGCGAGACATCGGACGCAGACCCAGCAGAGCCACCAACGCAGAGCGCTGCGCGTCACTGGACCCCCAGGCCCCTGAGGCAGGCATTCAGCGTCACCCGCGGCCGTCACCGCCCACAGCCACCTTCCGCAGAAACACGGGCTCTTTTCTGGCAGGGGGGTGGGCTCCTGTGATTTGGAGGTGGTGGCAGAACACGTGACCGAAAGCAGTGTGGCGGGAACGAGTCCCATTCCACCAAACTTTGTGCTTCTGTGTCGCATTAATGCGGCTTCGGTGTGAGCGAGAGACGCACGTCCCCTCATGCAGGAAGGATGCCCACGCCACGCCCACAGCCACGCCCACAACCACGCCCACGCCCACGATTACGCCCACGCCAGGCAACACCCACTGGCACGCCCACACCACGCCCGCTGTCACAGCCACGCCCACGGCCACGCCCACAACCACTTCCGCCATGGTCACGCCCACAGCAGCAACCAGGGACACACCTACACCATGCCCACAGCCACACCCACGCCCACCCTACGGTCACGCCCACGGTCACACCCACACCATGCCCACGCCCACGCCACGCCCACAGCCACGCCCATGCCATGCCCACCCTACGGTCACGCCTACAATCACGCCATGCCACGCCCACACCAGGCCACGCCCACGGTCACTCCCACACCACGCCCACGGCCGCGCCCGCGGCCACAGCGTGCTCCCACACGGACCTGAGCGACGGGCGGGTTTTTACGTGGCCACTTTTGATCCCACCCAATTCGGCAAATGGGCGCCGTGAACAACAGAAAGTCACCGAGTACCAGGGCGGGGCGGAGGCACCGACCTTCGCAGCGTTCGGCTCTCGCCCAGCACCGCGGGTGCTGCCGCAGGCCAGGAATAAAATAAAATAAAACAAAATAAACAAAGCGGAGAAGAGAGGCGGCTTTCTGCGGAAGCCACAGAGGGAGCGCTGCCCCTCTCTTCTCTTCTCCGCCCCCTTGTGAAAGGCCCCCTCTGAAGACAAAGGTGTCGGGCTTTGCCCCACTGCGGGCCAGGGCGACGTCCCGGTCAGGGCTGCGGCCTGGCAGCGGCCGGCGCCCCTCCTGTCTGCTCCGCCGCCGTCCTCAGGTGAACCCAAGCGACCGGGCGGGGCTTCAGGCGGGGCTTCAGGCGGGGGAACCCCGCGGGACTGGGTCACACAACGCGTCCCACGCGCCAGCTCGGTGCCATGTCCCCTACTCAGGGGCGAGGCGCCTGGCGGCAGGAGCCCGCCGTCCCTCCAGGAGTCACCCCTGTCCCTCTCATCCCCACCGGAGGGACGCAGCTCCCAAGGGGGCGGGGCGTGCGGGCAGCTGGGGCGAGAGGTCAGAAGCACAGGGGACCCTCAGGGACCCGGGCTGGGCGTCCACGTGCAGGCTGGCGCTGGCGCACCAAGGCCACCCAGGCCAGCGCCGACGCCGACGCCGACAGGCTCCGAGCTGCCAAACGGAGATCATGGGATTCGCCGCCAGCACCACGGGTGTCGACTGCTCGGGGTAAAAACAGAGGGGCTGAGGAGCGGAGCCCGTCCGAGATTCACTGAGGGTCTCAGGCCCTCCCTTCAAAAGCCCTGCGGTCCCTGGGGACGGGGGCCAGCAGGGTTGGGCAGGGGGCTGGGCCTGCTCCCCGGCTGGCTGGCGGGGCCACCCCACCTCCTCGGCCGCTCCCCGATACCAGGCAGGAGCCGGCAGGAGGCGCGGGAGTCCGGGGCTCTGTCGCCCCCGGCAGCAGCCCCCACCGCTGCGAAGCAGCCCGGGGCCCAGGCCACGGGAAGAGCCCTGGTGGGTTTCGCCCGGGGCAGAATGGCGGTGGCGTCTGGCCCTCCGGGCAAACACAGCGCGGGCACAGAGGGGCATTGAGATCCCCCCTTCCACGTCCCGCAGCCACCCCAGCCACGCGCCGCGCGCGCGCCCTCTCCCTGGTGTGCTCGCTGCTACTTTGGCAGAGGCTCAGCGTCGCTGTTACATAAATCCCATCCGATGCCAGCGCCGCCATCTGCGAGCGGCCCGCCCGCACCTACGTCTGCCCGCACAGCCGCCCTCCCGGAGACGAGGCAGAGGGGGAGATGTGATTCATTCGCAGGACGCTCGGGGTTTGCGCGTGCGTTATGATCACGGCTCGTCCGCACAGGACGCGTCCCCCGGCCCGGGGTGTGGGCCGCGCTCGGGCTCCAAGGCTCTGAGCGCCGGCACCTGACAGACTGCGGCCCTAATGACTCTCAGACGCTCACCGACAGCGCCGCTGTCCTCGGGACGAAGAAGGAAAACCCGGAGGAAGCCGGGAGGAGAGAGTGTGTCTGTTCCGTTTCCTTCCTGTGCGGGCAGCGTGATTTCACTCGCACGGGCGGCGGGAGCTCAGGGCGGGGCCTGGGGGACCCGCCCCCGCACCCCGGACAAAGACCCTGCTCTGGGGAAGGCAGGGCTGGGCCTGGGACCCTGGGGGTGACACTGGGGACAGTCCACTGGGCCTCTGGGCCGCTCACCGTGTCCCTCCCTGGAGCCCCCGGCAACCCCCGCACCCCCACACATGGTCTCCCCACCGCTCGGGTTTCTGGCCCCCTCGCCCCCTCCCCGCCGCCTTCGAAACTGGGCCGAAGCCCCCGCGCCTGATGGCCTGGTTTAGATTAGAGACTCCAGTGAGGAGACAAAGGCGGGCGCGCACAGCAGCCCCGCACGTGAGGACCGCAGAAGGGAGGCGTTCCACGCGGCCGCCATCTGTCCGCAGACAATAACCTGCCCGCTCAACGCTCGCCCATTAGCTAGCGCGCGAGCCCCCCACGTTATGGCGCCCCGAGACGGAGCGGTGTGTCCGCCAGACTCCCCGTGAGGCCCGGGCACGTCCCACCCTCTCGCCCCCACCCCACCCCCAAACAGACTGCCCATGCTGGGGAACGGCTGGGTGACGGGGTGGGTTTTATTACGGGATCCTCCTGCTGCAATGCCCGGGATGCCCCCCGCCCCCCTGCCGCCCCCAGCCCTGTGGGACGACTGGCCTGTCTCCCTCCCCACGAGTCCCCAGGGCCGGGGTGCGGGGAGGGGGCTGGGCTCCTGAGCAGACCCCACTGTCGATGGGGAAAGGTCCTGGGCGGGGGTCCTGACCCTTCCTGCGGACGGTCATCAGGCTTCAGGAAGCACCCCGATTCAAGGGAGGCCTTAGGACGCCCGGATGGGTCCCCTACCCCAGCCCCTCTGCTCCCCGAAGCGTGCTCTCCCCACCTCCTAGCTCAGACACGCACCAGCCGCCTCACTGACCCCCGGGCCATGCGCAACTCATAGCAACTACCCAGGATCTTCACTTGTGCAAAAAAAAAAATCCATCTAAAATGATTTACTAAAATGGAAGGGAGGGAAAGACGGAGCGTCGCCCAACGGGAGAAATATGGTTCGCTGGTCGCGGGTGCATTTTCTATCCGCGCCTCCTGGCCCCGGGCTTAGAGTCTGGCTGGGGCCGTGTGTGCGGGCTCAGGGGGCCCCTCGCCGCCTGCGGGGGGCCCTGAGTGCAGCAGGGGGTGGTGCCCAGGTGAAGCGGCCGGCAGGTGACCAGACCCCGCCTCTCCCAGCCACCAAAGGAGCCAGGGTCCTGCTTGCAGGGCGGGACCAGGGAGCCAGCGGGACACGACACCTTCATGCCAATGAACAAATCATGAAACAAACGTTTACTTTGCAAATCGAAGCTTTTCCTTCCTGAGACTCCAAACAGAGCAGGCTCCTCGGGGAGGGGGCCTCGGGCGGATCAGCCGCGAAGCGGGCTTCACCCCCAGCCCCAGCACGGGCACGGGCGGCGGTCCAGGGCCCCGGCCCTTCTCTGGCCCGTCCGCCCGGCGCCCGCAGCCCACCCCGGTGGCCCGGCGCCCCCTCCCCGCACGGCGGGCCCTGGCAGACAGGAGCCCAGCCTCGTCCCCATCTGTCCCCGACCCGGCCTGGCGGGTGCCCGCCCAGCGCTCCCCGCTCACTCTGCCGACGCCCCTAACCTGGTTCCCATTAACACGGGGCTGACGCGCAGGCCGGGGGGCGGGCTGGGGGGGGTCTCGCTCGCGTTCAAACGGCCAGATGCTCGGTTTGGTGTTTAAGGCACACGTGCTACACAGCAGCCGGGCCGGGCTGCAGCTCCCGCCACCAGTGGCCCCACACCCGGGGACCGGTGGCTCCCCTGTCCTCACCGCCCCTGTCACTGGCCCCTCTCCGTGACTGGCGGACGTCTGCTCACTGTGCCCCACGTGACAGCAGAACCGGCTGTCTCCAGGAGTCCCACGTGGCTGGCCGACCCGGGCCCTGCTGGCCGCTCCAGGTGAGGCCTCGTGTCCACAGACCCCGGGGCCCTGGCCGCCACCTGCCCCAGGAGCCTTCCTCCTTCCTCCCTCCTGGCCTCCTCACAGAGACACCCCGACGCGCACCCCAGTGACAGGGCGTCCGCTGCCTCCCCCCGCAACATAGCGTGGACCTGGGGGCGCCCCGCAGAGCCGAGGGTCCCCGAGAGGGAAGCCTCCCGCGCCCGGCGGGCAGGGGGCCACGTCGCCAGCCCCCCACACGCAGACGCCCTTCCTGTGTGTCACCCTCCGATGACCGCACGGTGGGCGCCACGGTGGGCGCCACGGCGAACGCACGGACGGTGGGCGACCGCACCGGGCAGGGCGCGGCTCCAGGTGGGGACCACGAGGTGGGCAGCGGGCGTGTGCCGCGCCTCGCGTGCTGATCTGAGCCCCACGGCCGGGTCCCCCAGACAAGAACCGGAGCGGCCGGCGGCCTTAGCAGCACCACTGTCCCCTCTCGTCGTCACCCACGTTACATGAAGGACATATCGGGCCATCAGCCCAAAGCGGGGGCTTCGGAAGCCGAAGTGGGTGGGTGGAAGCGGCCGAGAGAGCGTCTCACGCGCCCGTGGACCCGCCTCTGACGCGGCTTCTCACGCCGCATCTGCATCACGGGTGCGTGACGGCCGAGTGTGCACCGCGGCGGGCACGTGCGTGCCGACAGCCGTCCCCGTGCGTCACGGCTGCGGGAAGGACGTTCCACAGAACGCGCCCCGACCCCGATGCGGGGGGGGGGGGCGCTCCCGGTGCAGGGGGAAGGAGCCCCGACCGCCGGGGTCCCTCGGACGCACGCTCCAGGCTCACCGGCATCTAAAACACTCCGGGGACTCGGAACACAGAGTCCTCGGCGCACGCTGTCCCCAGAGCGAGGGCTCGAAGCCCGGCTGGACACACAGCGCGTGAGGGGCCGGGCCCAGCGGGGGCGGCGGGACACCCCCACGGAGGCGAGGCTGGGGGCCGGCGCGCATGCGCCCTGGGCGCGCGGGCCAGGCGGGAGGACGCGGGCCGGGAGGTGCGGGCTCGGCCTGCGGCCTCCGCCTCCACGCCGCTGGCGTCTGCGCCTCCGCACGGGGCTCGCACTCAGGCCTGGCTGCTCTGCGGCCTTGCGTTTTCCTGGCAGCCATAAACACATGGTTATGCTTTACAAAAAATAAATAAAGTAAAACGTTACCAGCTTCCTGGGCCCGTAACAAAATCAATCCTCTGCCTCGAGCACATCCGGGGAAGGCGCAGGGCTCCGGAAGACACGGGACAGCGGGGGTCTCCGGGCGTCGTGCGGGCGGAGGTGGCAACGGAGACGCAAAGGTCGGCGTCGGAGGCCGAGCGCGTCCTGGCGAGACGGGGGGCGGCGGGGTGCAGCTGGGGGGTGCAGCTGGGGTCCCGGCGCTCTGCCAGTTTTCAGAAGGGATCGTCCGTTTCTGAGTCACACACACACGTGGACACTGCACCCCTCGCAGCCGCGCCGACCTCTCGGGCCGGGTGGCCGGGCGAGGGCGAGGGCGAGCGTGGTCCCGAGTTTGCAGTAAAAAGCACACAGCGGTTGTGTATGACAAGGGACTCGGCCGCCCGCGTCCCTCTGGGCGGCGGGGACACTTTATGTAGGTGACCAGCGGCGAGCCAGGTGAGCTGCAGGAGAGGACGCGCTGTGTGCGGTGTCATCTCGGGGGGCCCGGCCAGGGTACAGGGTGCGGGGCGCAGGGCGTGGGGCGCGGGGCGGGAGCCCTCACAGCAGACGCTCGGGCTCACCCGAGTTCACATCTGACTGTCTGGGGGTGGGGGTGGGGGTGAGGCAATCTGCAATTTATTTAATTTTAATTCAATTTCGTTTCACATCCTGTTTTGCAAGTCAGCAAGATGGGCTGTGTTTGCCAAAACGGGGGAGAAGGAACGGGGAGAGGAGCCCCCCTCCAGGCCCGTGTAGGCCCGGCCCCCAACACCCGGCCGGCCCCGGCGCCCACAGCCTCGCCGCCCCACTCTCTCCCGCTGAAGGCCCTATTTGTCTGCTTTAAGTGAAATCACTCAATTCTCAAAAGTCAGTGGAGGACTTTGGAAGGGGGGAGGGCTCGGATAGGCTACTCCAAATAAGTTCCATTAATCAAAAGACACAGTGTAATGTAACTAATATTTTACAATTAGGGGAGACAAGATGGAACTAAAAGCCATCTATCTCTCTTATACCACATGATCATCGATTCATAATCGGAGACTGGGAGTTGCACAAAGATGCATTTACTGGACGGGGTGGGGGGCGGGGGGGGGGCCGGTCTGAGCCGAGATAATGAACAGGAGAGCGCCAGCTGAAGGCTGAGCCGCGTGACAGAGACGCTGGGCGCTGGCGGCTGACGCGGGGACGCGGGGACGCGGGGACGCAGGCCGGTACCTGGCCGCCGGGGGCGCCCGCTCCTTCCCCCGCATCCGACCCTGACTGTCCTTAGAGGGACCTCAGCAGAGGCCGCCGAGCCCCGTCACCAGCACAAGGCCGGTGCCACGGCCCGGGGCAGGGGCTGCCGTGCCCGGTGAGCACCGCCGGGGACCGTGCCAGCCCGGGACTCACGGGGACGCAGCCGCTGGCCGCTCCACCTGCTCCCGGATGAAACGCCCGAGTCTTCAAGGGACTCGTTTTTGTCCTTTCACTGCCACCTTCAGGAGAGACAGAGTGAACCCTTTCCTGACGAGGGGCGGGCGTGGGGTCTCCCGGGCGCCGGGGGCCCCCTGCCGTGGGGCGC
Source organism: Macroglossus sobrinus (assembly GCA_004027375.1). Classification (NCBI taxonomy): domain Eukaryota; kingdom Metazoa; phylum Chordata; class Mammalia; order Chiroptera; family Pteropodidae; genus Macroglossus; species Macroglossus sobrinus. Next base: position 21,583 of record PVKZ01005267.1, read on the forward strand.
GCTGGCCGGAGCCTTCCCCAAGTCCGGGCGAGGTGAGCCCTGTGAGCAGGGCAGGCAGCGGCTGGGTGCGGAAGCTGAGGACGTGGGGGGCAGCGTGGCGGGGGCGCAGGCCCCCCTGTGGACGAGGGGTCACGAGCCCGGGGGGGAGGCCCGCTGGGGACCGAGGGTCTGAGCGGCCACACGGCCACCCGGCCGCCACCCCTTTGTGCGACGCAGATGGCCGCGCACTAACGCTCACGTTGCGTGTCTTCTGAACAAAGAAACACAAAACCCTCCTGGCAGCAGGCAACCTGGGAGCCGGGCAAAGGGGCAGGAGCGTGGGCCAGGGCAGGGGGGTGGCGGCACAAGGGCCGTGTCCCCGTCCCCCCGGCTGCTTTCGCACAGGCCGCGGTGACAGATTATGTAACACGCACGGCTCCCAGCCCAAAGCCGGAGGCCCGGGGAAGCCACGGTTTTCTCAATATTTATTTTTCCCATCGAAACCTGTCGAAGGCCAGGCCCGCGGCCCCCGCTTCCTCCCCACCTGGACGGGCGTGGCCCCTGGGCCACCGCCAGCGCTGGCGTGCGAGGAGGCGAGGAGCCGGACGGGGCGTGGGCGACATGCCCGCCACACAGCCAGCCCCGCAGCCGGCAGCTCAGCGGGGCTGCCGTGAGCCGGGCGAAGGTGCTCCCGGCGCTCGGCCCGAAGCACCCGTCTCGCTGTCACTTCATTCCTGGGACAGACACGCGGTGCCAGCCCTCAGAGCGGGGGCCTGGTACCCTCAGGCGATCACCCAGGTCTCTCTGAGGACCTGTGAAAGCTCCCCCATTACCTGACAGTGCTACGGATAGCGGGGTGCTGGAAAGCGGGGCTGTTATAGGACAAAGGTGTCTGATCAAACTGGTTTGTGTGGCCTGAGCAGCTGTGATTGGGACCCGACCCCTCGGAAGCTGCACCCAAACCACGAGGGCCCAGGAGGCGGAGCCTGAGTGCCACAGACACAAACGAGGGGTGACCGTGTCTGCCCTTCCCGGTGGCAAGGCTGCCATGCTGGTCAGCTCCCCCGGCCACCCACGGCTGCCCACTGCACTGGTCAGCCCCGGGATGCCCTCTGCGGAGCCCGCGGCTCTCTCCTCACTGCACCGAGGATGCCCTGGTGTGTTCACGGCCGGTCCATGGACACCCCCAGGGACCGTGCCGGGCCGTGCCAGGCCTCGCCTCTGGGGGCCGTGCCGGGCCGTGCCTCAGAGGGGCTGTTAGAGGAGCACCGTCTGCACACCTGGCTCCGGTGGCCCGGTCGCCGTGATCCCGCCTCGAGCACAAACGGGAGCTGGGTGTTTTCAGGCAGAATGAACCCTTTTCCGGAAGCCTGCCCCATCGGTCCGTGAACCCAGGTCACCGTCTGCGGAGGCTGGCCGGGCCTGGCCCTGGTGGAGGCGGGGCTGGGAGGCGCCCTCAGGGGAGAGGCACCCACGGGCTGCACCATGAGTGCCCGGCAGTGTACGGAGCAGCGGGGTGAAGGGCACGACCCCTAAGCTGAAGGGGCTGCGACCTGGGGCGCAGAGGCCCCCTGCTCCAGCTGGCCCCGCGACGCCCACAGCCCCAGGGATCGTCCACGGCTGGGCGGGTGGCCGCCCCGGCGGGTTGCAGAGTTACAGGACAGGCTGGGGGTGCGATGACGGACAGGCCCCCTTGTCTTCCGCGGGTGGATGACAGCCCAGCCCGTGGACATGACACTTGGTGACCCCAAGCCCTTCGCTTGGTCGTCAGAAGCGGCCTGCCTCTGAGAGGTGCTCAGTGAGTAGCTGCCTCCCGTTCACAAGGACAGGCCCTCCCTTTCCAGGGGTCGGCACCCAGTAGGGCAGCAGGGCGGGCAGTGGAAAACCCCAGAAGAAGAGCAGGAAGGCCGCTCGGCTGCCCCTCCCCAAACCCCTGGCGGCCACTGGGAATGAAATGGGGGCGGGGGGGGATTGGGGTGCAGAAGGGAGCAGGGCGCTCCCAGGTGCAGAGACGGTGCAAACCCCAGATGTGTTATTTGGGAGCTATCAAGCCCAGAAGCTCTTTAATTCCCTGTTAGAATGGAGATTACTGAGAGCTCATGACCAGATCACATGCGCTTTGACACAGTTGCGTCCCACCCTTTGGCGCTGCTCTGCACCGGGCAGGGACTATTGTCCAGCACAGAGATTCATGACCCGGGCCCAGGGCCGGGAGGGCGCGGGACTCGGCCTGGCCGCAGCCCCAGCGCGGTCTCTCCCGCCACCTAGAGGGCGGAGGCCGCCATGGCACGCGCGTCACCCGGAGGAAAATTAAATACAGCTGAATAATTGAATGAGAGGGCAGGTTGAATCAGGGGTCACCATCTGGCTGACTGGAGTTGTTGGCACACTTCGGCTGAGCTGCGCGCGCCTCGTAAACATGCCTGCAGTGCGCGGAGCCCGCGCCGCCCCAAAATAAAAGAAAATTGGTCCTAAAATAAGCCTGGACTAATTAAACGTACACCGTCTTGTCGCCATGGAGACGGGAGTGAGGGGTACCAGCTTCTCCCGGCGTTCAGGAGGGCGCCGGTGCCAAGAAGAGGCGGGCGAGTCTCTGAGCCCCCCCACCTCCGGGGGAGAGGGCATCTCAGGGGCCGGGATGGGGGCGGCGAGGGGAGGGGACGGGCCTGGGGGGCGGGGGGCGGGGGAGGAGCGCCCCACCTGTGCAGACACCAGGGGCAGCGAGTGTCGGGGGCCCCGGGGCCCGGGGACGGGGCTGACCTCACGCCCGGCCGGCGCGTTGCCCCGGGGAGAGGGGCGGGGAGCGGGGCGGGCACCTTCCCACGGACACCGGCGCTGCGTCTGAGCCGGACGCCGCCGCCAGCCCCGTCTGCGGTGCGTGCCCGGGTGAGCCCCACCGCATGCAGTGCCCGCACCCCGGCGCGGAGGCGTGTGCGGGGGTGGGGGGAGGTTGGTACCCACTGCACGCCTCGTGGTTCCCCCTAAGCTGTCACCTCGGGGACACCACACCTGCGCCCACATCCTCAGCACACAGTGGGTCTACATGCGGGGGACAGCCTGAGTGCCTGTCCTCAGATGCGGGGGTCTCCAGAGTCGGGGCTCAGACTCCAGAGGAGACCAGTGGTCTGGGGGTTTGAGGGGCGGCCCTCCGCGCCCCTCCCATGCAGCAAAGCCCGCTCCCCCCGCCTTCCCATCCTGCCTCGTGGTACGGCCGCGCCTCCCCGCTTCCCTGCCCCACCGGGAGTCTGCACGCACCACTTAGGAGAGGCGCAGCGGGGCCACCCGACTCCAGGGGACCCTCCTGGGGACACAATTAGCGTCCGTTGAAGCCCACACTGGCAGCTGCCACCGTCACAGACCGCGAGGGGCTGATCGGCTCTCGGGAGGGGCGGCCCGGAGCCCAGATGGACAGGAGGACGCGGCCGAGGCTGCTCCCGGTTAGTTAGGACGCGTCACACGAGGCTGGCACGTCTCCCCCTCACCCGCGAAACCAGCTGCGGGCCGGCTTCCTGGAGTCCCCGCGGTGACCGTGGAGAGAGAGGAGGACAGACGGGCCTGGGAGGAAGGGCCCTTCCACCTCGGGACCTGCCAACCAGTGACCCAGCGACAGCAGGACGGGGCACTGGGGAGGATTCCCGCCCTGTGCAGCGAGCACGCGCCTGCTGCGGTTCCTGCCAGGGCACCCCGCCTCGCCAGCCGAAGGCCCCCTCCTCCAGGAAGCCCTGCCTGCTGCTCCTCCTTCCTCCCCCAGGAAGTCCTCCTTGCTGCTTCTTCTTCCCCCAGGGAGTCCTCTCTGATGCTCCTCCTCCCTCCCTCTGATGCTGCTCCTCCCTCCTCCAGGAAGCCCTCCCTGCTGCTCCTCACTCCTCCCTCCTCCAGGAAGCCCTCCCTGCTGCTCCTCACTCCTCTCTGCCAGGAAGTCCTCCCTTCTGCTCCTCACTCCTCCCTCCCCCAGGAAGTCCTCCCTGCTGCTCCTCCTCCCACACTCCTGCCACCATGTAGCACTTATGCTGGGTCACAGTTGCCCGCTCGGTCACACTTTCGTCCTCAGCACCTAGGCTCCTTACCAAGCAGTGACAGACACCGCTGCCCACCCCACGGGCCTCGTTCCTGAAAACAGGGTTTGCACAGCCAGGAAGAGCCCTAATCAAGCGAGCCCCCGCCCCCACAGGGGGTGGAAAAGCAGGGTGGGCTACCGCAGAGCTTGGGACAGGCAAAGGGGCTGGACAGTGGGCTGGGCTTGGGCCAGGGGCTGTCCGTGCGTGGGCCCCTGCCCCTTTCCTTGTTCCCTGTGTGACAGATCACTGCTCTGTCCTATAGTCTGCGGGAGCCCCGTGGGGCCACGCCACCGTCCCACAGGGCCACGCCACCGTCCCAGCCCTGCCCCATGCCCCGCCCCTCCCGCCCCCCCACTGGGGGTCTGTGCCCAGGCTGAGTGCACAGTGGGGCCAGGGCGTGGGCAAACCACACCCAGGCAGCCCGGCAGCAGGGTGCTCACTGGCCTGCACTCCTGACACGGGCCGGGGGGCCTGGGACCCCTGCCGAGTCCGAGGGGTGGCCGCCGCCCAGCCCAGGCTGACCACTGCCTCACAGCCAAGCGGGCCGAGGGCCGTGAGACTCTGAGGTTCCGCAGGGGCCAGGAAGGCCTGTGTTGGTGGGAGAGCCCTTGGTTTCCAATGCCAACTGCCAATTCCAGGCTTCCCGCGGCTCCGGGGCCGAGCCCAGGGGTCTGCAGATTGCGTTGGAGCCAACGTCCCCCCCCCCACCTGTGACCTTCCCACGGAGCCAGCATTCGGGGACATCCGTGCTGCCGCCTTGCTGCTCGGCTGCGGCCCTGCCGGCCCTTCCCTGCTGGCAGCACCCAGACAGCGCCCCGGTCGCAGGGAGGGCGCTCCAAGGGCACCAGCGCTTCTGAGGGAGCCAGGGCCTGGAGCCCCCAGGCCCCACGGGCCACCAGGGGCTTTGCCCGGGGCTTCCCGCCGCCAGCCCTGGAGGCCTCGTTCCTGCCGACAGCACCCACTGCCCGCACTCCCCCCCTTCCTGGGTGCCCAGGGTGGCAGGCCCTGAAGCTGCGTCCACAGAGATCACGTGCAGACCCGCTGAGGGGAAGGGACCGCTGGTGCCTAACCGCAGGGCGCCGTGTGGGAGGGCCGGGGCCCCCCGGGGTGCTGCCTGGTCCCCGCAGGCCTGGGGCGTGTGTACCCCAGCTGCTGTGCCGTCCAGAGCCCCCGAGGCTGGAAGCTTCGCCCCGCGTCTCCCCACGGCCCGAGCAGACACGATGAGGGTCACCAGCAGTCAGCACAGCTGCCGCGTGGGGCGGGGGGAGGGGGGGGTCTTTGGGGTCACCTTTGCAAAGCCAGGTGGGGGAAGGCCTGGGAGCCCGCCTGGCCCCCTGCCAGCCCGGGGGCTGGGGCCGCAGCTCTGCTGGGGACGGGCGGGCGAAGCTTCCTCTCATCTGTCCAGCGGGGCCGGTGGCAGGCTGAGACGCTCAGCTGGGACTGGTGGCTGGTGGCCGGTGCCCGGGGCGGTGAGAGCCAGGAAGGGAGGGCATGTCCGGGCCGGGGCCGGCCTCATGCCCATCTCTGCACGTGGCCGGAGTCAGGGGCTGGACCAACTCACCTCTGGGCCCCCCCCAGGCCCCTGGCTGAGGCCCACACAGACCGGCCCTATACGTGGGGTCACCTTACGTCTCACCTGCCCGCTGAGCATGGTGACCAGTCCAGCCTCGCGAGGCCACCGCAGGCCTGGCAGGCACCCTGCCCGCTTGTCCTCCCAGCGGTGGTGACGTCTGGATGCCCCACATCCACTCCTGTGGACGCCGCACCCCGCGCTGTCCACCAGTCCGTGTCCAGAATGCAGAGCCGCGTGGACACGGCCGCGGGGCGCCCGGCCACGCCAGGGAGCGGCCTCTGGACTCTGCCTTCTGCTCCCGGGGGGTCTCCCGTGATTCCCAGGGGCCCGCGCCCGTGGGAGCCCACGCCCCCCACACCGGGGGTGGCCCAGCACGCCAGGGACTGGCCCTCCGCGTGGGGCTCCACCCCAGGGGTGTTCAGGGGCTCCCCGGTGCTAAAGAGGACGGACGAGGCGCATCAGGACGCGAATGGCACAGAGAGGCCACTTGTCTCCTGGGGCCTCCAGGCTCAGGCCCAGCCGGGTCCCCCAGAGCTCGGGTGCTGCCCACTTCCCCTGCCCTCCCCCCGGCCCCCCGGCCAGCCGTTCCCACCGGACTCCAGGCTGGGCCACGTCCCACGATGCACAGTGGCGGGGTCCCCCAGGTTAGTCAGCGCTCAACAGGGGGACCCTGTGGCCACCCCCTGACGTGGGCAGTGGGTGTCCAGGGAGGTGAATGACCATCCTGTCCTCGCAGCCTGCAACCTTTCTGTCGCTGTCCCTGCAGCTCGGTCACCGGCCGTCAGGACCACGGCTACTGACAGACAAAACTTAGATGCAGACAGGCCTGTGTGAACCCACAGCACAGGGTGCCCGGGGCCCACACCCGCCGGCCGGGGGCTTCTCCCCTAGTCCGGCCTCCTCCCGCCCGGAGCCACCTCAGCACCCGCTGGGCACACGCCAGTCCCCGCTTCCTCCCCACCCTCAAACATCCATTTCCAGAAGCTTCTAGAACACTCTTCCACTACAGAAAAGGTTTAAGGCCGATTCACCCACAAATGAGTCCACGCGCTGGAAACGGCCCCGTCGTCCCCCCAGAAACTTGGGCGGAGCTCTCACCAAAGGCGCCCCGGCTAGAAGCCCTCAAAAAAAATATATTAAAAACCACGTTAAAACAATTTCATAAAATGTGAGTTGAGAAAAGACAAGTTTAATTCTCCGAGGCTCCGTTATTGAAGCAAAAATTAATATTTGTACTGTTCCTAAATTGGAATAAAATTGCAAAGATGCAAACAGCATCCTGTATCATAATCTATAAACCAGTCACAAATGTTAAATCAACGGTAAAAATGATTTAAAATCTAACTGAATAATTGTATTAAGCTGATTTAAAATCCTATTTGGTGCTACCTTCGTTCGCGAACGGCATCTCGGCAGCGATGGGCTCGCAGTGGGTCGGCAGCCAGTGCGGGGGGGTGGGAGGGCCGCCCGCCCGACGGCCGCACCACGGGCATGGGCTCACGCACTCATGATGGGCACGGCCCTGAGCCCCCAGGACACCTCCAGACACCCGCCAGGCCACGAGCATCTCGGCTGCACGGTTCGCAGTTGACGGCGAACGCGGACCCCGGAGCCCGCGTCGTGGCGAGAAGCCGTCCAGGGTCCACAGCACACACGCCGCGGTCCCCATGAGCCCCCGGCCAGCCGCAGAGAAACGGCGGGCAGGTGGCCCCGACCCCTGACCCCCGGCTTCCTGAGGTGGGCCAGTGGCAGCAGCCCCCCAGGAAGGCCGTCTGTCACTGGACACGGGGCGCCCGCTGTCCCTCCGTTCCCAGGGGCCAGCCCGGAGCTGATGGGCAGTGACGCCCAGAGCCACAGCAGCAGGGCCCAGGACGCCTGCTCTGCCTGCGCCCCGACAGTGCCCCTGCCTGCCCCCCACAATCCCGGGGACTGGGGCATGGCGCCCCGCCTCCCAAGCATAGAGTCTGCCGTTGGGATGTGAGCCTCCGTGTGTGCACCCCCCGATCGAAGCGTCGGGGTTCGGACGAGCGTCAGTGGATGACGCGGGTTCTCCCCTCTGCCCATCCACTCACGTGCCGGTCTGCGGGACGATCACATCGACCATGGCAGAGCCCGACATAGACCCAAACTCTGTCAGCCTGGGAAGAGCACCCCTCCTCGGCCCTTCCCCCAGCTCAGGCCTGAACGTGGGCTGTGGGGACACACGTGACACTGAATTATAACTGCCCAGAACTGGTGTGCCCAAGCAGGGGCCTCCCCCTGCGGACAGGGTGGCGACTGTCCATCCTTGTCCCCAAGGCCTCCCGTGGCCTGCCACGCATGTGGCGTGTGGTGGGAACGAGGGCATGGGGGGGAGGGGAAGGAGTCTCTGAGGAAGTCTGAGGGTGGCAGGTGTGACGGGGACAAGGGCACGGGGCAGAAGAGCGGGGCTTTCCTGGCCGCGGGGTGAGACTCTGCCCCGTTTCACAGGACATGCTTCTGTGTGCAGGCGCCAGTGGCCGCCCGCAAGGTGCACAGGGCAGGTGCAGGCTCACGGCCACCTGCAGGGGGACCGGCCCACGTGGCTCCTGCTGGTAAGACCTGCGATAGGAACCGAGGGGAGACTGGTGGCCCAGGCGCCACCCGGAAAGCTCCCGGTGACCTGGTTCCACGAGGCACAGCGTCAAAGACGCCCCAGCAGAGCGCACCTGTCTCCTGCCTGCTCGGCGTCCCCGTGAATCTCACCGCGGTGGCAGTGGTGACAGCAGCCCAGGCTGAGACCGGCTCCCCGGGCCGGCCTCGGCGGAGGGCTCTGTGGGGGTTCCTGCTAAGACCCCACCCCCTGCTCCTTCTGGACTGCGGCCCAAGGGTGTGCAGCAGCTCCCCAAGGTCACAGAGCGGCCGAGGACTAGAGGCCAGGTCCGAAGCCGGGGGGCCTGACCCCGGAGGGGGACGCTGTCCCCAGCCCCACCGGCCTCTCCTGCTGGGGACAAGGAGCAGGGCGCGGGCAGCCGGGGTGGGAGCGGAGGTTCCGAGCCCGGGTCTGTGTGACTAGGCCTGGCTCTGTCACCACCGGGTGCCCTGTCCCCGGGGGAGAACGGAGTGGCTTCCTGCATCCGAGCCTCGCTCCATCACTGGGCCCGGCCGTGAGTCCATAACGGCACCGAGCGGTTAGCAGAGGCTGCTCGCCTCAGGGTTTCCAAGAGTGAAACCAGCTCTACCTGTGTGTCTCCTCACCACCCCGTGGCAGCGGCGGGGACATTGTCACCAGAGCCCAAGCCGTCATGGCAGGGGTTTCTGAGCCGGCCTCGCCGTTCGCGAGTCTCTGGCGCCCTCTTGTGGCCATTTCTACTCCCAGCACCCGGGGCCTCGTGAGGGGCCGCCAGGGACCAGAGGTCGGCCTGCCTGGAGGTGGCTGCAGCCCCAGGCTCTCAGCGGGGGCCCCTCCTCTCCTGGGTCAGTCTGGACACGGAGGCCGAGTCTGCAGGGACGCTGACCGTGGACAGGCTGGCCCCGGACAGAGTCTGGGATGTGGGGAGCCCCCCACCCCCCTCCGGCAGGGCCCGCGCTGTCCGCCTCATGACAGGCCTGTGGGAGGCCAGCCCTGGAGCCAGTGACCACGAGGATTGGGGACCCAGCTGCACACAAGGGGGTCCCCGTCCCTGCCAACAGTGTCACCCCTCCCCCCAGCAAGGCCGTGCGGGCGTCAGCTGATGGTGACATTCCGAGTGTGGCTCCTGCTGTGTGCCCCCTCCCCAGACAGAGCCCTACTGGGCGCCGCAGGAAGGTGGGGCGTGCGGGGGCCCGAGCCTCGGGGGTCTGGCTCCTCCCGGAAGTCGCCATGTGGGGGACTGTCCCTCAGAGACAGGGTCCCGGGCTGGCCTCCCGCAGGCCCAGCCGTGCAGATGTGCTGTGAGGCGGACAGCGCAGGCCCTGCCGGAGGGGCGCGGGGCCCCCCACACCCCAGACTCTCTCCTGGGGCTGCCTGTCCACGGTCAGCGTCCCTGCGGACACGGCCTCGGGGTCCAGACTGAGAGGGGGCCCTTGAGGGGTGACGTGGGTGAAGGTCTGGGAACGGGCTGTTCACATCTGTGATGGCGGCAGCTGCGGGCTTGCTCGCCGCCCCTTCTCACGGCTGGGGGTGGCGGGCACCAGGACTGTCCCCTGCGAGGGGCACACACGGCCTCCGGTGGCTTCAGCAGTGAAGGGCCCCACGGGGGTCCAGGTCAGCCCTGAAGCCAGTGGGGGCTGCACCTCTGCCAGTCTGAGGGCCTGGCGGGGGCAGCAACCCCCAGCCTGGGGCAGGGCGGGGTGAGGACCCCAGGGCCGCACACAGGAGGGTCCCCGCCCCCCACACTGCACACAGCGGCTGCAGCCCGGCCTGGGACAGGGACGTGCGGGGCGCCGGGAAAGATGGCTCGAGCACCCCGTGACTGGCTCCCCAAAAAAAGAGACCCTGAGATTCTCGTCCAGGTCGGGCTGCGGCTCTCGGGGACTCGGCCAGACTCGGGGTCTCCAGGGCACGTAGTCTGACCTCACAGACGTGTTTCCTGGAGACGGAGGAGCTGTGGCCTCCGAGCAAAGAACGGGGGTGTTCCCGGCACCGCAGGCGGTGTTGTGGGGGCCCAGGCAGCGCAGGGGAACGGCCGGCCCGGGTCACCGTTCGGGAGAATCCCCGCACGCCGAAACCAACGCCCCACGGAGCTGGGTCCAGACGTGACGCCCCGACTCCCCCCGCCCCGTGTGACAAGGGACAAATCACGCGACTCCCCTGGGCTGGCAGACCGCTCCAGGGACAAGGCACCAGTCACGCCCGCGGCCTCGAGGACAAAGCGCGCTGCGGGGCCCGAGGCCACGCCCACCTCCGCTGCCCGCGTGACAAACCGCAGTGGCGCCGTGTCCCGCCCCGCGCCGGGGACGGCTGGCCGGGACCCGCTGCGACAAACCGCAGGGGCGCCGTGTCCCGCCCCGCGCCGGGGACGGTGGCCGAGCCCAGGCTCCCGGAGCAGGCGGCGCTCGTTTCGTCCGGGAACTGAAATGTGGGGTCACCTTGTGTCTCGTTATTAAAACTGAGAAAAGCGACCGGCCGCAGCCGGACTCCCGGCGCGTGTCGCACGCGGGGCTCGCGGTCACGCCCGCGAGCTCGACGCCGGCCCGCGGGGCGCCCTGGCGTCGTGGTTCCCACGCGGGGCCCCCGCCCGGCGGCCGGGCGCGCGCGCACCCAGCCTGGCCGGGGGACCTGGGCGCGGTCCCCGCTCTGCCCCGGGGTCCAGCGACGGGCAGTGTCTCTGACCCTCAGCCCCCCCTTTCTGTGAGACGGGACGGGGACAGCTGTCCACGGTGTGAACGAACGGACGCGGGGACGGCACGCGACGCTCAGGGCCGGGGACACAGCAGCGGCCACCACGGCCGGCGCTGCCATGACCCCGCGAGCAGCCAGCAGGCGGGGCGGACACGCGGTGCCCACCGCACAGGACGGGCCGCTGCCCGCGGCTGCTGCCCCGCCCGCGGTCCAGGGCACCGGGCTCCTGGCCTCGTGTCCAGGGGACGCGACCAGGGCCACCCGGTGCCCTGCTCCGCAGCGTGGATTTCAAACGCGGGCCAGTTTTGGGTTTTTAACCGACTCTGGGCCCCAGCTCTGAGGCCGGGGCCTAGACCAGCGATGCCTCCAGCTCGCCCTCACCCCAGGTGTGGACCCCTGGGGACCCCACCCCCACCCCGGGACGCAGGGCTGGTCCTAGAAGGCCCCTCCCGAGGCTGAGAGCGCTCAGGGCCCACAGGGAGCGGAGCCCAGGATTCCAGAGCGAGCGGACACACGTGCGTGTCATTGTCGTGCAGACGCCGCCATCTGCCGGTGGACGCGGGTGACTGCAGCCGGCACCTGCGCCGGGCGGGGGGAGGGGCGGGGCTGCAGCTGCCGCTGGGCGGGGCTGGGCCTGGGCACAGCCGGGGGCGGACGAGCCGGGCTGAGCCGGAGAGCGCGCCTGCACCCCCGCGTGCGTCCACGGCGGTCCCCGGCCCACGCACGACCTCCGCTCAGCCTTCGGCCCATCTGACCCCAGGGTTCGCGCCCCTGCTGCCCACCCCAGCAGCTTTGCAGGGCCCAGCAAAGGGCGCCCCTGTGGACGCCCCAGCCCGGGCCGGCCGGCAGGGGTCAGCAGTGGCGCCCCTCCGGCCCGGGACCCGCATCTGGGGGTGCGCGGAGCACCTCGCCCGCTCCTCTGCCTGCAGACAGCTGCAGAGCTAAGTCTCCCCCGGCTCCTGAAGCCAGGCCTTGCTTATCGGTTCTCACTCGCGCCTGTTATTTTACTGGATGAGGAGTTGTAGAATCGGGGGTGGGGGGGGGTTCCGTTGGTGGACGTGCCTTCCTCCCACGGAAGCCCCAGGATCTGCGTGCCGCTTCCGAGGGGGTGGTCTGCGGCCTGGGGGGAGGTGATGACAGGCCTGGCCACGCAGGGCAGGGGCTGCGCGGTCCCCGCAGCAGTGACGCCGGCACAGACCCCCTTCCCCCCTTGAGCGGGCGTGTTTACTCCCCAGCCGTCACCGAGTGTCCCCACGCTCCAGCTCAGAACAGATGAAGACACTGCGGAAACGGAGGGACCACGTGGCAGGGCTGCACGTGCCTCTGTCCTGCTCTGAGACCCCCCCGCGGGGCAGGTGGCTTCCTCTCCCCGTGTGAGAGGGTGGGTAGCCGGCCTGAGGTCACACAGACGAGAGGGGGCGCCAGGCTCCAGCCTGGAGGCCGGATGGGAGCCAGCACACCCAGGCCCAGCAGCGTCCAAACGCCGGGACCACGCCCCTCACGCACAGAGTGTTTCCAGAATAGCAGCCCCAGCCGGAGGGAGGTCAAGTTCACTACCGCGGACACCACCGCCACCGTCAGGGAGGAACAGCCAGGGCAGGCAGAGTCTGGCAGCTGCGGAGAGGAGCGGGGTGGGGAGGGGGTGGGGAGGCGAAGCCCCCCCACCCCGCGCGGGGACAGGGGACAGGGACGCTGTCTGAGACCTTCCCACGGCGAGATTACAAGCCGGCCTTCAGCGGTTTACTTTTCCAATCTGGGAATCCAAACAAATGACCTCCCTCCTCGGCGCATCCATCATACGACCGTCACAGCTGTGAAAAATGCTACCCCGGCTTTCAAAGCAGCCCGGGGGTGGGGGAGGAGGGGAGGGGAAAGTTGGCAGCCGGAGCCAGCCATATGCCCACTTGACCTCAGCCCATAACCTGTTGCTTCTTCCAGAGAAGGGATTAGGGCCCTCCTGCGCTGTAAGTCGCTTTTCATATGGAAATTTCTTTTCAGGGTAAAGATCTGTCTTGAACAGCATCACCCCAAGAACATGCCCACTTTGTAACTCCCTGATCTCGGCCGGCCGTGTGGGTTTTGATGGTGTCTGCGAGCACGCATTCACGACCGTTTTCTCCCTGCTCCTTTGTACTTTGTTAATGTCACAATCTGCCCGGAAAACCTCGCGCCAAGTTCCTTAACTGTCATGTTAATTCCGGGCCCCTGTCTGACATTTCAGGGCAGAACAAGGCAGTAAAAATAGATTAGGAGCAGCTTAGACGTAGTGTAAAAACCCCGAACGTTGCAGATGGCGGGACGGGGCCCGCGGAACGGCACGCTAGCCGCTCCGAGGACAATCGTATCAGCAAAGCCCATTCACTGCGAGGGTAAATATTTGGAAGGCGGTGCATAATGGCGGCTGCGGCCTGTGTGGGGAAACTCAGAAAGTGCAACAGAGTTATATTATGGGGAGGAACTGGCTGGATCCGTCCATATCCGGAGGAGGGTCGGGTTTCAAAGGGTTTTCGCCCGCCACGTAAATAAAAGGGCCCAGAGCGGAGCGCCTGGCTTCAGGCTTCATTCTCGGCCACTTCAAAGCTCAGAAAAATTATTTCACGCGGAGGATTTGTCTGCATTTTCCCCCTCCACCCCGGAGTCAAAAGCAGAGCGTTGCCCATACCCGGGAGATTAAGTGACACCGCCACATGCGAAGACATGGGCCCGGAACAGACAGGAAATGAGACACTGTTTTCTTAAACTGATTGCTCAAGAATGCGGTGTTTAAACGGGCACTCTCCATTTCAAAGGGGAGCCCGGGGTTGGTTTGGGGGAGTTTCACGTTGGGGGGGGGGGCTCGTGGAGAAGCAGGACAAAGTCAGGGTTAAATGTGTTTCCTTGCTCCCCTAGGGGGAATGATTGCTTAAAAAAAATTTTAAAAAAAACACTCCCTTTTCTCTTTCAGGACTTACTGTGCCCATCATCCGAGCTGAGCCGCTGATGAATAGCCCGGTCCCTGCCAAGCCCCGCCCCCCGCCTCCTTTCTGCCGCCTGCCTCATTATGTTCCCCATCTTTTTCCCACAGCCCCCCCCGGGGGGCCCCGGCGGCTTAAACACAGCCCGCATTAAGACAGGGGGGGAAACGGCCTTCCCTCGGCTTCCCTTCCCGGTCGATCTCCTAATTCGAGGTGTTGAAACGGTAATTGGTGCGCGCCCCCTTGAAGCGCCCCCTGGAAGAAACTACTTTTCAGTCACCACGAGGTCTTCTCTCGGCTCCTGCATCCAGAACGCACAGATACGTTAAAAAAAAAAAATTAAAAAAAAAAAAAAACAGCCAGCCGCCCCGTCGTCCCCATCTGCGGGGGAGACGGCAGCCCGCGATTCCTTTCAGCTGACATAATCCAGATTGATTCGTTCAGCAGATAAAATTCAGGCCACTCTGCCCTTTACGGGAGCAACATAATGCCGGCCTTTATGCGGCAACAATGTAACCTAATGGGATCGGAATGTGCGAAATGACTCTTCTTAAATGACTGCGCCTCCGAGGGCCCGCCACAAGCGGGGGCTTCATGTAAAAAAATCATTAGGCGCGGATGACCGAGCGCTCCCGCGGCAAGGAGGTCAGCCGGGCCTGTCGACACTGCTTTCCAGGGCAGACCCTCTCCGCTCGTATCTCGATGACGAGCGTGTTCCGGGGGGCCCCCCCCCGTCCCCGTACCCACCGCCGGTGCAGGGCACTGGGCTCACTGCCTCCGCCCGCTTGGGGACAGTTTGGTGCGTCCGAGCATGTAGGCGCGGATCTGCTAAACCGTCCTGATTTGGGGGTCTTCGGGGACTGGTTGGTAAAGATGCAGGGGATCTGGGGTTCGGGGCACAGCACGGAGGCAGAAGGAGCGACGGGCTCCCAGCTGCGCAGACTCCGTGTGACCCCCGAGCGTCTTTCGTCCCCTCTGCGTTACCGCACGAGGTGTTTCTACCAAACGCGAGCCTCAAAATACGGTATCTCGCTAGAAGCTTTCTTGTGGATAACTGACTGCGCGTAGCTCCGTGAAGTTGTCTAAGGCGTATGCTACGAAGTATGTTCCGCTGCCTGCCATCGTCACTGTCGTGCTCCCCCGATGTCACTTGTCACCCCTCCGCCACGTGACCCTGTGGCTACGCAGAGGTCCCCTCACGTGGAGGCACCTGGCTGGCCGGCCTGGCTCCTCGGCCGGGCACGTGCGTTGCTGGGTCGCTGGCGAGGGCCCCGCGGGTGACCGCAGTGTGTCAGATGGCCCCACAGAAGTGGGGGCGAGGGGAGACGCCCGGTCGACACCCACTCGACCTGCGATTGCTCCCCAGCCCGGCCCCCCCCCCCCCCGGCGGGCCTGGCCCCCGCTGTGCTGCCGGGTTTCGGATGACACGCTTCCCACAGTGGCGAGGGGCCCGGCCCCAGCCCGAGGCCGAGCGACACGGCACCAGCTTTCCCGAACACCGCTCCGCGCTGCTGGCTGTCACCCAGGAGCTGCAGCCACCCCGACCCCACGCTACACCCGGGAAACCGTCCCTGAGTCCCTCACAGGCCCGCGGCGGCCGGACAGGGTTCCAGAGAAGCAAACCAGGACAGAACGGAGCAGGAAAGACCTCGCTCGAGTTGAAATGAGTTTCTGGGCTCGTGAGGCCACGACGCGTGCACTTGAGACTGCGTCTGAGAGCGTGGCCGATCTCTCGTCTTGTTTGCGTGACGACCTCCGCCGAGCGTGTCTGCAGGGCCCACGCCCGGTCCACACCGGCCCCGGATGAAGCGAGCACCGCGCGTGAGGGCGCAGGGCTGCGGGAGCGCGTGCATGGGGTGGAGACCACGTGTGTGTCACACACACACACACACACACACACACGCACACGCATCCACCCACCCGCAGAACCAGCACCTGCTGTGTCTCACAGTTGACATCCACGCCACATGCAAGCTGCGTGCGACCGCCAGCCTCCCCCGTCCCCCCCTCCTGTCCGCCATCCGAGCCCCGAATCCGACCCCCGGCTCCCCGGCCTCGCGACTCGCCACCACCCAGAACCTTCGAAAGCGGAAGCTTCAAAATGTTGTATCAACTACACACGCCAGGAGAGGAAGGTTAATTGACACATGGATCGCTCGGTAACAATCAGGGCTCTTCAGAAATCTGGGGACAATCCTGAAATACGGTGATAGACCTTCATTAGTAGGTATTTATCATCAGGCCCACAGTCAAAGCTTTTCATTTATATATTTTAACATCGGAGCCCCCGGGGCCAAGCGGGGTGTGTGTTTACCGCCAGGTAGATGACAGGCTGGAGAGAGAGCCACGTGGCCGGGGGCCGCTGGCTCCGCACGCGTCCCCAACGCTGCCGACAGCCCCCCTGTGGCAGCTCTGAGGCGAGCAGTCCAGTGCACGCTCCAGAACGCGGCCGTTTCTGCGGGGACGTTGGACGGCACAGGGCCACCCACCCGCTGCCACCTCGAGCACCGGCTCCACGGAGCTCCTCCCTCCGCCTCAGTTCTCCCCAAAAGCAGCGAGCTCTGCGGGTCCCCGGAGTCGAAGGCCCGCGGCGGCCGCACCTCCACGGAGCGCCGGGGCGACCACGCCCGTCACGGGTGTTTGGGGACAACCGCTAGGGGTGTCCTCAGCGGCTTTTAATAAAGAGAGAGCTCTACGAAGTCACCGGCAATCTGTCCGAGAGGGTCGCCATATGCGCACGTGCACACACACACACACCTACCGCACACGTGCCTGCACACACGCACGCACGCACGCACACGCACGCATGCACGTCCTCTGCCGGGCCGTGTCCTGTGTCCTGCAGATATGAGGCCACGAGCTGGTGACAGAGGCTGCGTCTGGTGTGTGAGAGCCCGGGGCAGCTTCCCGAGTGCGCAGAACGTGGGGACAGTCACCAGCCATCGGCGAGGTCGCGTCCCCCGACGCTCAGGCTCCACGACACGCGGAAGTGACTCAGCGCCCGGGCGCGGACACCTGGGCTCGGCGTGAGGAACCTCACCGGGTGTCACCCGGCCCCGGCCGAGGCGACACGTTTTATCCGCCGCTGCTCGTCCCCCCATGCACTCACCCAGAAGCCGCTCCATGCGCTGGCCACGCGGGTGCCCAGGGAGGACAGAGGCCGGGGCCGGACAGAGGTGGTCTCCCTCAAATCGGACAACTGAGACGCCGGAGAAAATGAACACACGGGAATTTTAGCAGCTGCCAGAGGGAGGGAGGGAGGGACCGGGAGGGGACGGCAGCGTGGACAGACGGATGGTCACCTCGCCTCTCTGAGCCGCTGGGGTCTCCGGCGGGCCTCGCTCAGCGAGGAGGACTCGGCCTTGCGAGCCTGCGTGTGGGCTCACGTGCCTGTCCGCACCAGGGACCCCGAGGTGGCGTCCCCACACTGCCCGCCGATTCGGGGGTGAGCCTGGGGTTCTGCGGAGACTCCCCACCAGACGGCGGGCACCGCAGTCCAGGGCCGGAGCGGGTAAGGTGGCGCGCGTCACAAACCGGACGGCAGGTGTCACCGCATGGCTGCCAAGGCGGGAGGGACCCCTCCCAGCCTGGGGGGCGCTGGGGGCCGGCGGCTCCGCCTACCGCGGGGCACGGGGCCTCGGGGGACAGCGACGCGGCCCTCGGAGACCTCGCGGCGTGCTCCAGCAAAGGGGCCCACGAAGAGCTGGCCCGAGTTTTAATTTTGTTCTAATGTGATTAAAAACCCCTAAATTAATTTATTTTCTTGTGCCGGGAGGAAGCCTGGCCCGGCCGCACCCGGCGTGTGCTCAGCAGAGCGGTCGCACACAACTCATTAGCCAGAATTAAACTCGCCGCGTCAGGCAGTCACCCCGCGTCAAGTGCGTCTCGGCTCAGAAGAGCGAGCCCGGGCCTGAGGGGCACAGGGTGACCTGGGCGGGGACCTGGCGAGGACCCTGGGCGAGGACCTGGACAAGGAAACCAGGGTGGACCAGGTGAGGACCCCGGCGAGGACCCAGGCTGGGCTGCAGGACGCCGGTCGGGCCGAGATGCCTGGCCAGGTTTCCAGCCCCCCACTCCCCACCCCGGACGCCATAGGCATCACCGAGAGTACAGTCTCTAGGTGACCAGACGAAGGGACACGACAGCGAGCGGGTCCCGCCCGTCGCCTCCCTCCGATGCCGTGTGTGGCCCTCTCAGGGCCCGGCTCCGCGCCCTGCCCGGTGGGCCCCGCGTCCTCCCCCCATCACTCCAGCTGTGCCCCCAGCAGGCGGGGCGTGGGCTCCGGGCTCCTGTCCCGGCCCCCTCCTGGCCCCCCCCACCCCGGGGAGGCCGGACACCAGCCCCGGGGGCTCCCGCACCCCGCGCCCCATCTGCAGGCCGTTTGCCCTGAGTGCCACGCGGGCCCCTGGCCGCGGTGGCCACGGGGACCAGCGGGGAGAGGGCGGCGGCCCCTGCGGCCACCAGCGGGCAGCCCCGCGCCGCTGAGCGCCCGCACACCGGGGCTGCGGGAGCCGCCGGGGGCGTCGGCCCGTCTCAGGGGAGGAGGCGGCGTCGGGGTCCGATTCGAAGGCCGCGCGCTTGGCCAGCGCTGAGCGCGGAGAGCGCCGGAGCGCGCGGCCCATGCGCGCGTGTCCCTGACCCCGCGGGCGTCCGGGCTGGGCTGTGACAGCAGGTGCCACAGTCCCCGGCGCCTGTTCCCGTGGCAGGAAGTGAGACCCTGCCTCTGACGGTCACGCGACAGCGGGAGGCTCCTGGGGTCCCCGACCTCCGCTTAGGAGCGAAAACGGCGACCCTGGCAGCACCAGCGCGCCCTGCGGGGCTGGTCCGGCCCCGGGGCGCACGGGCGGCTGGGCGGGGGCGCCCCGACCCGACTCCTAGGGGCGCCCCTGGCCCCCACACGAGCAGCCAGCCCCCGTCTGTGCAGCCACGAGGCCGAGGCTGGTGACAGGGACAGCCCCAGCCGGGCTCCCCTGCCCCCCACGTCCACCCCGGCACTGGTGGCAGACACGGAGACCCCCCGGGTGTGAGGACGCACGTCTCCGTCCAACGCAACGTAACGCTCTGCTTCCAGGCGGGGCCGGGCCGGGGGCGGGGGGCGGGGGCCACGGGGGCCAGGCGGGGACACGGCCACGGCTGCTTCTCTGCACGAACGAACATTCCAGACTCCCACCGGCCGCGACTGCCTGGCTGCGTTCGGTGCCCACGTGCGTCCGGCGGCCAGGCCTGTCCGCGGCGGCGGGGAGGGCGGGGGTCCCCCAGCCTGGCACCCCCGCGGCGCCCCCTGCGGTCAGGGCCGGGGCCGCTTGCTCCCAGGCTGGCGCTGGCCACGGGGAGAGGTTCTCCAGTCAGTCCGTCAGCGGAGCACCTCACGCTCTGGGGGGCCAGCACGGGAGACCTGGAGAGCCAGGCACGGCCGCCAGCTGCAGGGCGCTCGGGGTCCCCTGCTCAGGCTGTGTGCCGCGGGGAAGGCCGCCCGTCAGCTCTGCCCCGCCCCAGCACCACGGCCCTCTCCAGCTGACGGAAAACAGACGTGTGACTATTACAGGAGCCACGTCTGGGAGCTGGCTCCGGCCCCCCAGCCGCCCTGGAGGTCCCCGTGTCTCCACGGAGTGGCTGGGGGGGGGTGGCATCTCACCTCTCCCCCTGAACTGCCACCTTGCTCACCCCCGCACGAGGACGCCAGGGCCGTGTTCACAGCCTCACCCAGCACCCTCCCCTCCCGGCCCAGGGGACCAGACACTCACGGCCACCTGCCTGAGAACTGGGTTTTGAGAAGCGTTGGGGCACAGAGTGGTGAGACCCGGACACAGCACCATCTCCCCACCTGCCCTCACCAGACGGGACATGGTCACCCTCTGGGCATGGGTCCCCCTGGAGGAGAGGCTGCCCGGCCAGGCGAGAAGGGGTCCGGCCCGGCCCAGGTGTCCCTGGCTGCAGTGGCATCCACCCCACGCAGAGCTGGCCCCGGACAGACGGCAAGCAGCCGGCCCGTCCACCCGACGTCCACCAGAGCCAGGACCCGGGCGAGCACCAGAGCGGCGTTCGGGAGAACGGCCTCTGTGAGATGCGGCTACGTGTTGGGGCTCAGGACCCCCCGAGGACAGACCCTGCACGCACAGTGACGCGGCAGGCGGGCTCCCTGGGGGCCGTGCTCACGGCCCGGCCGCCCCTCGGAGAGGCGCCTGTCAGCGCCTGCCACTGTCCCCAGGTCCCCAGGTCCCCGGTCCCCAGGACACTCGGCTCTGGGGCTGCTTCCTGCCCATCTCCCCACGTCCGGTGTCGGTCTGAGCGTGCATGCAATTAGATTTGAGAGTTCTGTTACAAAAACCAGTAACGCGGCCTCAGCGGAGATGCTAAAATTACTCAACTTTTCTTCAGAAAAACTATTAAAACAGCATTATCACATCCACGAGAAGACAAGACAGGAAGCTAATACAGTTACGGTAAAGCTCCCGTATGTACTCACGTGTGAAACCGTTATGTCTGGTCACATCATCGCCACGGTTCGGAGAAACATTTCCTATTTTATAATGAACATTAAAAGAGTGTGTGGATCATTACTTTATATGAGTCCCAAAGTTATGACACAAAACCCAGTAGGAACGGTGATAAGTGACCAGGTCCTCGGGCCGGGCCTTGGTTGGTTCACACGACGTGAAGGCGGATTCGGGAGCCGAGGGAGAAGTGAGCGTTTTAAGGGGAAGCGCAGCCCCGAGCACTTGTGACCAGCTCTCCAAGTTTTGTTTCCGTTTCAAAGACATCCCGTCAAACCAGTGGCTCCAGCCACACACCGCGGCCGGACACGAAGCTCTGGCTGGAACAGAAGGGGGGCTCGCCCCCCGACGCTGCCTGATCTGCGGCCCTGAGGCCACTGGAAAATCCTTGAACTCTTCCCCACAGTGTGGGTTTAAAACACTGTACTTAGCGGGCCCACGCGATCACCAACAAGTCTTTATTTGCAAAAGGAAATGCTTGCTTTGAAATCTGAAAATATGCCACCTTTGCAGAACCTGGAGGGGTTGCTAATATTCAGAGGGGTTTTATTTTTATTTTTATTTTATTATTTTTTTTTTTCGGTCTGCAGCGTTTTCATTAAACACGGTCATTTGTGAATCGCAGTTAAGTGGAAAATGGGTGGTATTCTGTTGACTTCTGCTGATCCTCTCTTTCCTTTTGTTTTTTAATCCGAGCATTCTGTTTGGTTTACAAATCGCACCTGCCGCTTCCTCTGCCCGAGCCTAGCCGCGCCTGGCGAAAAAGTTAAGATCGGCAAAACAGCAGCTGGACAAACAAAGTTAGGGCCCGGGGAGGTGGAGCCCACCCTCCCACCGGCACCTAAGAGCCGACGGCCCTTTGGAGGAGGTGCTGCAGACAGACGGGGCTCTGGGGTCACCCCGCCGGCTCTCAGAGAGCCAGGCGCCCCCCGTTCCTGCAGCGGGGAGGGTGGGCGCTGGCCTCCCAGCGTGAGGGGCCCTCACCTGCCACCCGCACCTCAGCCGGGTGCCTCCCTTCCCACGGGGCAGCTGTCGCTGAGGTTTTCGTCGTAAACGAACTTCTCGGGGAGAACCGAGAGCAGGAGGCCTGACTTTGCGTCTCTGCGTCACGCCGGCCGCGACCGCCACGGCCGTCCACGTGGACGTCAGACGTGGGTGCTGCCTTGACAGACCCCCGCGCTCCGGGTGCTGTTTCATGCTTTCATGCGTGATGCCCAGAGCCACCGCGCCCACGGCGTCCAAACACACGTGTCGTGGGGACCGCTCGGCCCTGTCGTCCTGCGTCACTTCTCCCTGAGCGGACGTGGATGGGGGGGACATCCTGGGACGTCCTCCGCCTCTGGACCCTCTCTGTCGGCGCGATGCCGTGTTCTGCCTCCCCCCCCCCACAGAGGGCCCCAAGCGAGTGTCACCACCAGCGAAACAAAGATGCCAAGTTACAGGCAGGGGACGGGGGTGGGGGTGGAGGAGGAACAAGAAAAAACCCTCCCTGTGTATTTATGGAAATACGAATTCGGCTAAAACCCGAGACGTGGGTGTCACGTTCCATCCGCGTGGGAGGCGGGGGACACCCCAGCAAAGTACGAAAACCAGACGAGAACAGACAGATATTCTGAGGGTGACACACAGAGCAGACGCTCCGGCAGCTTGAGCCTCAGGCCCCGTGTATGGAAACCCTTCTGGACCCCCAGAAGCCCCCCCGCTGTACCCCAAGCCCTGATGACAACGCTGGGCGACCATGTCCTTACTTGGGGTGGGGGACAGCTCCCCAAACCCCGGCTGGCTGGTCCTCCCCTTGGCCCGCCCGCCCGGCCGCCCTGCGTGGAGTTCTCACAACGGCCTGTAGGTGGTGCTAGCGCTGCACAGCGCCGGCTCCCCGCAGGATGAAAACATTAATTTGCTATGAGATAATTTTTGACGTAAATGTAAAATGGTGCCATTCGAACTCAGTAATGAAGCATGGTGCATTTCTGCAGCTCCTAATTTGACTAGTTAAATGACTCCATTACGTGTCTAACAGACAGAAGCAAATAATTTCTGGTCAGTTGATGTTCACTTATCCGTATCATTTTGCCCTGAAAATAAAATTCTCTCATCTCCGAGTCCTTTGTCTTGGGTGTTTTTTTTTTTTTTTTTTTTTTGGTTAAGATTATCAAAGCAAATATACTTCAATAATTCAGAGCAAGCCAGCACGGACGAACAATTAAAACGTCAGACCACGTGAGCAAATCAAATCTCCTTATAGGGGAGAAAGACAACAGACGGACGGCCTCTCCCCAGTGACTCCTGCCCTCCCCCTGCCACCCCCCCAGAACTAGATGGAGGGGGTTCGGATGGGTCTGGGCTTCCAGAGAACGAGTGTCCATCTTCCGAGGCCATTGTTGTCCCTGTTCCCTCCTCCTCCTCACTCTGCCACACAACTTTGAGGCTGTTTGGAAAATTGTCAGCAAGATGGGTTTCACTATCGCAAAAAAAAAAAAAAAATGTTGCTTTAATAAATATCGAGTGATGAATAATTTTGCCCAAAGGGGGGAAAATGGTTACTATCGAATCTTAATGTTCCTCCTCTCAATGCCTGCCTTCTCTTCCTGCTGAAAACAAGTTCGGGATGAAAGCGTATCGGTTTACACGCCCCGCACGAGGCGCAGCTGTGCGCGCCCCCTCTTAAGAGCCATATGATTAAGTTATGGGATATCGTATCATCCAGACCCTCTCTCCATTGGTCACCTTCCGCAGACAAAAGCTTTTTAGTTGTAGGTCTATGAAATGACAGAATGTCCGATTCTGTGAATGTGCAAGTAATTATTATAAAGCACCTGTGTCTCTGACTCCAGCGGCCGAGTGCGTCTGCCAATGGCTCGGGGAGCGGGGGCTCGGAGCGCCCCGGCCCAGGCGGCTGTCTGTCGCCCGGTGTCCCGGGCTGGGATTCTGGGTGCCTGGCGTCCGGGTCTTGGGGAACCACAGGGATGCACGCCCAGCCTGTCCCACCCACAGCCCGGGGGCGAAGGGGGTGGCCGGGGGGGGGGGGGCGGGTAGAAAACCGAATCCCGCAGCAAAGCCTGCGCGTCTCCACCACGGCGCCCGCCCGGGCAGCGCCCTCGGCCGGTCTGCACGAGCGACCCGTGCGTTTCAGAGACAGCGTCTGAACTGAAGGAACCAGTCTACACCGCCTTCATGTCCCCCCAAAGTAACATCCTATTGGACTCAATTAAATGCAGGGGTTGAAAGCTGGCTGGCGAGTGTGTGTGTGTGTGTGTGTGTGTGCGTGCGCGCGCGCGTGTGCACCTCGCCCCATTCAGCTTCTAAAATCCAAACCCTGTGGGGCGCGGACCTGGCCACTGGCACGGCCAAGACTCACACGGGGACACGGGCTGTGCACCCCCCGAATGACACGACGTCAGAAGCACGTGAGACTCACGCCCACCGCCTTGGAGCTTTGGACCCGCGTGGTTTCTGCACCTGCGTCTGGGGGTGGCGTCCTAGGCGGGGCCAGCAGCGTGGCCTGGAGGCGGGGCTCCCCCAGGCTCCCCGCCCCCGCGAGGGCCCACGCTCTGCGCACGCAGGTCGCGCGGCGCCAGCTCCCGCGCGGGATCCGGCCTTCGGGGTCCGTGTGATGTGCGACCTGGGCGCGCGGTTTCAGCGGACGGATCTGGGTCGCGTGAGCAGGGGGAGGAAACGGGGTCGGGCTGCGGGGGAATCGTGCGGGGAAGGGGCTTCGCGGTCCTGAGCGGGCGCGGACCCCTCCCTGTTCCCCTCCTCCCCCGCACCGGCACGAGCCGCTGAGGGCCAGTGGGGTGCCCCCTTAATCTGCGAACAGACGTGAGCAGAAGCCAATGCCTGGAGGCCGCCATTGGGGCGCACCAGAGGTGACAGGGCCACAGGGGCCGCCATCGGGGACCGGGGTGAGCGGTGCTGCTCAGAGTGCGAGAGAAGGAGGTTCCCCCTACCCCGCCCTGCCCGCTGACATCACTCCTGAGGACGGGCTTCGGGGGACCCTCCCGAAGCTTCCCAGGTCGCCCAGGCCTGCCTCGAGGTGGCCTCCTCCCGCCCTGGTCACCAAGGCCTGGGGGCCCCCCACTTCCCTGGGCGAGCGGGGCGGTGAGCCGGCTGTCGGCGTGGCCGAGCTGAGGCCTGGCGCGCTGGGGCCTGGGTGGGGACAGGGATGGGCATGCGGTGGCCCCACAGGCCGGTGCTGGAACCGAGCGAGCGGAAAGGCAAGGAAGCCGCGAGCCCAGGACCCGGGTGGGGGGTGGGAACAGGTCGTGTGCTTTCACCTTCGTGTCCCGGAGGAGCGGGGGAGGGGAGGCCCCGGCAGAGAGGCTCCTCGCACAGGGCGTTCTGCAGGGGACAGACCCCCGCGGCCCCGGCTAGGGAGGACCTCGGGCGTCTGAACAGGAATCGGGGAGCGGACAGGGCCGTCTTCCAGTGGGGACCCATCAGTAAGGGCCCCTCAGAAACCCCGGGGCGGGGGGTGAGGCACCTCCATCCATCCTGAGTCAGGGAGCCCCTGGAGTCAGCACCCCCCCCCCCCCCGCGGCCTGACGGAGCGGAGCGGAGGGTAGCAGAAACGCAAATCAGGGGCAAATTAGGGGAAGTTACGATGTAATTAAAGATATTCAGCACGGATTCACAAAAGGGAGGCCATACGTCACAAAACTAATAGAATTGTTTGAGAAAGTAACAGAGGCGCTGAAGAGGGGGACCAGGGGTGTCATCTACTGGGACCTCGGGGAGCTGGGGTGCCCTGCCGGGCCCAAGGCTCATCTCGGGGACCGGGGGTACTGCGTGCTGGGGGCGGGGAATGCAGCGCCGTCTGGACGGAGGACTTGGGGGCATCCCCGTGAAGAGACTGGGATAAGGGGGGGCTGACTGCTGGAATTCCCTGAACACGAGTTGGTTAATTAGATTTTTAACATCGCGCATCAGGGGCCTTGCTTACAGAACGTGCCTGGATGGGACCGGTTTCCGCGGCGGGAACAAGTGCCACCACGGGGGCGGCGACACCGGTGGATTCGTGGACATGTGAGGACAATCTGTGACCGGTGCTAAGACAGGAAAGGCTGTTTGCAGCCGACAAGGGAGCAGAGACCCCCACCCCAGGGACGTAATGAAGACGGAAATAACACGGGGGCCACCGGCCGCGAGCCAAACAGGGCCACGGCAGCGGCCACGCCGGGGGCAGCTGCCCGTCCCATGTCCCCCGGGGACATGTGAACACAGCCCAGGCCTTGCAGAGGCCCCAACGTGCCAGCTCGCACACCCTCGCACGTACACATGCACACACCCTCGCATGTACATGCATGTGCACACCCTCGCAGTACATGCATGTGCACACCACCCTGAACACACGTGCACACCTTCACATACACACACGTACACACCATTCTGAACACGCATGCACATGAGCACACCCTCACACGCACATGCATGCACACACCCTCGCACACACACATGCACACACCCTCCCACGCACACGCGTGCACACACCACCATGAACACGTGTGCACACCCTCGCACGTACACATGTGCACACCCTTGCAGTACATGCATGTGCACACCACCCTGAACACACGTGCACACCCTCGCATACACACACGTACACACCATCCTGAACACGCATGCACATGAGCACACCCTCACACGCACACACGTGCACACGTGCACACCCTCGTAGGCACACCCTCACATACACATGTGTGCACACACTGCCCTGAACACGTGCGTACACGTCACGCCAGGGGCCGAGACGGGGTGAAGGGGACACCACAAAGGACCCGCGTACCGCACACAGGACACGGGGCACGTCAGGGAGAGGCCACCTGTGACGTCACGTTCGTGACAGACGCCACGTGACGCAGGGAGTGGCAGTGGGGCCAGGGGACGCAGAAGCCCTTTGTCACCGCGAGCCAGGCCAGCTCCGCGCGCTCCCGCTGGAGAGAGACACGAGGGACGAGGACTCGGGCCAGGGACAGCCGGAAGCCCCAGAGGGGGCCCCGTTAACAGGGGTGGCTCCTGGCCCCCCACCCCCTCATCCTTCACCCCTAAGCTGCCCCGGACACAGGGCCTCAGCGAAACCTTGCCACTTCCTGCCCCTTCCGGGCGGTTGTTCCCCGAAGCCCCACCCCCACCCCAAGAAATCCCCGCGGTGCCCCTGAGAGCACCCCAGAGCGGAGTAAGGCTTCTCAAAGGAAATGAAGGGTTCAAAACTACCCATCAGGAGGGCAGGGTTTGGGGGGCTGGGGGAACGGGGGGAAGGGTTAAGGAAGTGCGATGAGTAGCTGATGGACGGTCACGGGGACGGGGAGCAGGGCCCCGGGGACGCAGGCCGCAGCACTGCGTTGGCTAGGTGGGGGGTGGGGAGAGAAGGAGCGGGCCGGGGGCCGTTCCGTAAACCGTACAAACGTGTGACCCACACACGGTGCATGTGACACTGAGGCACAGGGCCCCTCAGGGAGCCCCCTGAACTCGGCCGGCGAGGGCCGTCCATCAGTGAGAGACTCGCTGACGTGAGGAGGAAGCAGCCCTCGCGACTCAGACACTGTGGACGTGGGGGGCGTCCAGGGCCCCCCAGCGCGCTGTGGCTCCTGAGACACCATCCCCGTCCCCCCTGGGTCTTGGGGTGCTGCTCCCAGGCCCACCTCCAATTCAGCTTAGAGCTTCAGTGCTGTCCCCGGCTGGACACAGCAACTCGCAAAACTCAGGGGACAGGTGAGCGGCCAGCGGCCGAGGCTGCGGGAAGGACACAGCCTCAGGGGCAGGGGCAGACCTGGGACTGACAGAGGGACCCGCCGAGGCCCCCGGGGCCGGGGACGGACCACGCCGACCGCCGCTGCGGTTCGTGAACTCGTTCGGTGATCGCGAACACGTCGGCCGTCGTCGTGGTTTAAGCTGCGACGTTGGCACCGTGTGGAATTTCTGAGCTCCCTGCTCATGGCGTCACACTGGTGACATTGAAGGGTGAAGAAAACCCCAGGCAGGGCGACCGTGAACCCCAGGCCTCGGCGGTGGCCCTTGGGCCTGGTGACGGCCCCCGCGGCCCGGCAGAGACCCGGTCCAGGGCTGCCTCAGACAGCCCTTGTCCCGTCTCCCCGGCCCCGCTTGGCGCACACACAGCCCGGGCCCCGTGTCGATCCGAGCTGTCGCCGGAGCTGCAGAAGCCCCGGACGGCGGCATGGCCGAGAACCCGCGGTGCCCTGGTCACCCTGGTCACCCTGGTCACCCTGGCGTCCGGGCCTGGCATTTTCTCCGGTCCCCCTGACCTGTCACCTGCTGACCACCCGTCCCTCCGGGGCCAGTCCTGGGCGCCCCGCCGCCCTGGGCCTCGGCCGGTGGAGGCGAGGACAGGCTACAGGGTCACACAGAACGTTCTCCCTCCCAGACCCGCACACCCCACGGCTGAGGGGAGCGCGACGGTCCCCCGGGTGCACTTGGCGGAAACCAGCACACGAAAATGAAGCCTTCGCGGTGTACAATCTGTCAGCGTGAGGAGCTGCAGAATGCTTCCGGAGGAGAGTTTGCACAGCGAACAAACTTTCCGGATCACAGAGGCACAGTGGGGTGGGGGGGTCCTCGCAGGGGTCCTCGCGGGCGCCCGGCCGCCACGGGTCCACGGATCCCGCTCACCGTGCATCTAAAAGGCGCAGGGGTCTCCGCCCCCGCCGGAAGCCGAGCTGTGTGCAGCCCCCCGAGCCGTGCGGGTCCCTCGAGGCTCGGATCCGGGTCCCCGGCAGGGCCGTGCTGCCCACAGGTGCACAGCAAGGCCTCGATGGCTGCGAATGACACCATCGCGTCACTGCCACGTGGACACGCACAGGGCCAGGGGTGACACGCTGTCCAGCAAACACGGCGTGGGAAGCGTGTGGCCCGAGTGTGCCTTCTGCTCCCTGTGATGCCCAGGCCAGGACCGTAGCCGCCTCTGCTGTGTCTCTGTGTCCCCATGCGGGGCATGCCAGGCCCTCAGGCCACCCACCACGCGGGCTGCCGGGGCGGAGCGGCAGGGGACCCCACGGGCTGGGGACCGGGGAGACGGGGTCTGGCGCCTGGCTGTAAAGCCGTGCCCCGGTGCTCCAGGCCTTAGAACCGGGGGGATAACCTTACCCCCCAGGAGCCTGGGCGGGCTGAATCCGAGGAAAGAAATAAGTCTTCTTCTAAAGGCTGATCGCTAAACAGGGAAAACAAAAACCCAATCTGGTCTCCGTTAATTAAGAAGATGCGATTTTACTTCCACTTCTGGCTGTGGCAAAAGGCTGGTGTCAAATCAACCACCCTACGAAGAACTAGCAAAGCTCCACCATAAAACCGTGTGTGTGTGTGCATGTGTGTGCGTATGTGCATGTGTGAGCATGACTGTGCAGGCATGTGTGTTCATGTGTGGGTGTGCATGTGCGCATGCATGTACATGTGTGTGCATGTGTGTGTGCATGTGTGCGCACGACTGTGCAAGTATGTGTGTGCATGTGTGCGCGTGTGTGCATGTGCACGTGTGCGTGTATGTGCATGTGTGTGAGCATGACTGTGCGAGCATGCATGTGCATGTGTGTGCGTGTGTGTGCGCGCACATGTGTGCGTGTGTGTGCGCGCACATGTGTGCGTGTGTGCGTATGTGCATGTGTGTGTGCATGACTGTGCAAGCGTGTGTGCATGCATGTTCATGTGTGTATGTGTGTGTGCATGTGCGTGTGTGTGCGTGTGTGCACGCACATGTGTGCGTGTGTGCGTATGTGCATGTGTGCGTGCATGACTGTGCAAGCGTGTGTGCATGCATGTTCATGTGTGTGCATGTGCGTGTGTGTGTGTGTGCGTGTAGGTCATTTCAGGGCATAAAACGGTTTCCACAGGGGCCACCATCCCCACGGGCGGGAGCACACGGAGCCGAGCCCGGTCTGGGCTCCACTCTCCCCTTGAGCCACCTGTCACTTAACAGGTGGCCAGTGAGACGCTGAGAAACGAAGCAGAACTTCCCACAGTCTGAGGGGCCAAGGAGACAAGCGCTGGCATCCAGGGCCCCGTGTGACGGGCGGGTCCCGGTCCACACCCCGCGTTCTGTCCTGACTCCGGCAGGGACACGTGGACGTGTAAGAGCGGACGGCACGTCGCACGCCTCACCGTGAGGACTAGAATGTGCAGAGTCACACACCCGCTCACACCCTATGCCCACTGGGCGGTGCCTCCCTAGAGCCTGAAATTATCAGAAACTTTCAAACACAGCGTTTGACTTTCAGAAGCAGCAGGGGGATGAGCCGGATGGACAGAATCTAGGACTGAAACAGCCGAGACAGGAGGGAACAGACAGAGCCGCGGAATGCTGGGTCTGAGAGGTGCGGACTCTCCAGACTTTAAAATACCGATATATTCGAGAAAATATGTATTTAAAAAGCAGATGACAAGGTGAAGAATTTTGGCAGGAAACTGGAATCTTAAAAAGAAATCAACTGATCACTCCAGAATTAAAAAGACAGCATATGAAATTGAAATGGCATACTTTGACACACCTGGAAGACCCTCGCGCTTGCCGGGCATGCCAGCGTGCCCTGCCCTTGACCCTGGGGGTACATGAAGGTGGCTGGCCTGGCCCCCGCCGCCTCCCGCCCCTCGGGAGCCTGCGAGGTCTTCGCGGGGGACGGCAGGGGTCCAGCAGTACCGGGTGCTACGATCCCAAAGGCCACAGCGACAGATGGGGGCACATGTGAGAGCAGCAGGTCTGGGGCAGGCCTAGCATCACTGGACCTTGTATCCGCAGAGGTCGGCAGCTGGCTGGACGGTTTGGAGAAGGGCCTGCAGCCCGGCCCGGCCCGCTGCTGGGTGGTCCAGCAGGAAGCCACCGGCTGTCCACCGGTGCCGCGGTGTCCCCGACATCGAGAGGGAGAGCGTTTGTCATGCAGACACCTGTCCCAGGTCCCACGGCATCAGTTGGACGCGAGGCCATTGCAGGAGCCAGCTTAGAAGGCAAAGGGCTGGTGGCCGAGAGGAGGGGCTGGGGGAGGGACTGGGGGATAGGGGAGGGGTCTGGGGAGGGGCTCAGGGAGGGGCAGTGGCTGAGGGAGGGGCCTGGGGACAGGCTGGGGGACTGGGGAGCAGCTGGGGCTCTGAGGGGAAGTGGCCTCACTTGCAGAGGTTCTCGGAACAAAGGAAATCTGATCCCCGAAGCCCCAGTGTGGGTGACCGTGGCTGAGCCCCAGCATAGATCCATGCGTATGTCTGCCCCAGAGGCCACCGGAAGGACACCACGACCTCAGCAGGAAGACACATTCACACTCACACATGCACACGCACTCACACACGCTCACACTCACACTCGCACACATGTTCACATGTATGCACGCATGTTCACACTCGCACACATGTTCACATGCATGCACGCACACACATTAACATTCACACATGCACACACACTCACACACGCTCACACACTCGCACACATGTTCACATGTATGCACGCATGTTCACACTCGCACACATGTTCACATGCATGCACGCACACACATTCACATTCACACATGCACACACACTCGCACACGCTCACACTCACACTCGTACACATGCAGGCACACATGCTCACATGCATGCATGCATGCACACACACATTCACACTCACACACGCTCACACACACATGCGCACAGTCACTCATGTGTGCACACACACTCACATGCACACACTCGCATGCAACTCAGCATGTACACACACGCGCTCACATGCATGCACACACATGCACATTCACACACACATGCACACACACTGACACAGTGACACACATGCACACTCACACTCGCATGCACACTCACCGTGCACGCACACATACTCACACACTCATGAACACACACACGCACACTCACATGCACTCACACATTCACACTCACACACACATGCAAACTCACACGCGCGTACGCACACACACTTGCATGCACACTCACACTGCGTCCTCTGTCAGACGTCTCGTGACTTTCGCCGTCACTGGCCTCTGCTGTGAACAGTGACCACACTGAGACGGGCTCAGTGCAGGGACAGGAGCAAATCGAAGCCGACGCGGTCACACGTTTGGTGGCATCGCCTGGCTGGGGTTCGGGCCGAGCTCAGTGAGACACTCATGCTCATCTGCTCACATTCCCGACGGGTCCAGGGGGCTCGGGTGACACGGGGACGATGGCCGCACCCCCCACTGTGCCATCTCGGGCCCGGTGGTTTGAGTTTATCGCTCAACCAGACTTGGGTCCCGGCCGCGTCTGCACGCATGGACGCAGCCTCCCCCGGCCCGACGTGGGGGGACCGCGGCCGGACACGCAGGCCAGCAGGAACGCAACGGCTCATCCGGGTCTCAGTCCCACCAGCCGTCAGCAGGGGACCTGCGGGGCGGCCTGTCCCTGGCCCCGGAGCGAAGCCATCGGGTGCCCCGGGGGACGCCCCTGGCCGGGGAGGGGCCGGCCCCCCGCCGGCGATGCCCCAGGGACGGGCCTCGTGTGCCTCTCGCAAACAAGGACACGGGAAGCGGGGCAAGAGCCTCGCAGGCTAGTCCCTCCCTTCCTTTTTTTTTTTTTTTTTTGACTGGTATCTTAAGCTTGTCAAGTTCCCAGCCAGAGCTTCCAAGGCAAGTTTAGAAGGAGCATATGGTGCTCGCCCGGTCCATATGACTGGCTGAGCGTCGACCACTACTGTTGATACAATATATCACTTTCTCCTCAATATTGTGACAGCGTTTGTCAATGAAAATTAGATTACTGTCAAACCATCCCGCTGACTTACGGCACAACCGTCAGCGGAAGCCAGCCCCGCGTCTCCAGCCAGTGGGACCTCGGCGGAGCGCTCCGCCGAGCCGTGGGACGCGGAGCGCGCGGGGTGCGGGGGCCAGCGGCCGGGGCCCGGCGGACCGCGCGGGGCGCGCGTGCGCGCACGTGTCCCGCGCGCACCTGTCCCGCGCGCACGTGTCCCGCGCGCACCTGTCCCGCGCGCACCTGTCCTGCGCACGTGTCCCGCGCGCACGTGTCCCGCGCCTGTGCGGGGCGAGGCGGAGGGCGCACGTTCCAAATCCGAGTCGCTCGGGGCGCGTTGAGCATCCAACGTTGACGCACGGGGTGGGGACAGAGACCAGGCCCGCTGGGTCCCCGCCTCTGGCGCCCTTGGCTTCCGTCCCCGCAGCCGGGACTGAGCCCTTCTCGCTGCGCTCCCCCAGTACGGAGACGTCTGGGCTACGAAATCGTGGAGGCTTCTAGAAACTCAGCACGAAAATCGGATGCTTTTCCAACTTCGATCGCCGTATCGGAAAGTGTTTGGCAGCAAAGGGGCAGCGGGCAGGACAGGGGCCGACGAGGCCGTCCTGGGCCGCCCAGGACTCACAGTGCCTGTGACCCGACGGGTCTCCCGGCCACAGCCCCGTCCTGTCCCCTCCCCCACACCCACGCCCACGCGGCCAGTCTCCCACCCCCCTCGCCCAAAAAAATACCTCAGGATGGGGACCAAGCATCGGAGCCAGAGCGGGATGCTGACACCCCCGATTTTCCTCCGAGCCTTTCCAGAGCCCGGCCTGGCGCCTGCACGGGCGGGCACTGCTTCCAGCCCCTTGGAGCCGGCTCGGCCGCCCTGGCAGGGCTGCTGGCGGGCAGGGAGGGGGGGAGGGAGGGAGGGAGGCGCGCGGGGCTGGGTGGGGCGCCTCACGGCAGCGGAATCGGTTCTTTGCGTGGGAACGTTCTGGAATCATGCCCACAACCGAGCCAGCACGAGGGACAGAAAGAAGTGTGTCCCCAGGACATGGCTGTCACCTTCAGGACCACACACGCGGGAGAGCGTCGACAGTAGGCCACGTCGTTCAGTGTGCCCGTGACACACAGGCCCCAGGGGAACAGGCCTGCGGTCATCGGGGGAGTGGCCCTGGGGACGTGTTTTACGAGACCGAAAGGCAGGTGAGCACCTCGTGCTGTGGGGAGTCCCCGGCTGTCGGCAGGGTGCTCGCGGCTCGGGAAGCAGGCGTGGTCCCTCGGGGGGACAGTCACCCCACATCACCCGGCTGCTCTGTGAGTGACACAGAGGACACTCCCGGCAGACGCGCAGCCCTGCGGGCCACCGCGGCCTCGCGGGGCAGGGCAGACGGGAGCGGCCTCGGGAGCAGGGGCCTCCCCCCCACACCCCGGAGGGCAGCGGCCGGGCACAGCCCTCCTCTGTCAAGTCGGGGACGCAGAGGGGACGGGGGCCTCTCCCTCCTTCACGGCCGGATCCAGAGATTCACGGCCGCCCCCCCCCCCCAGCTGGGTGGAGAGAGCGTCACAGACGCCCTCGCCCTGCTGGGGAAGCCCCCGCCATCCCCCAGGCCCGGCCCACAGCCCCGGTGGGGGCCGGCGGGGCCGTGGGGTCTCGGCCCAGCTCTCGCTGGCGGTCGCATTCCGCCCCCAGCCTGCTCTCGCCGACACAAAGAGAGCCAGCCTGGCAGCGTGGCACCTGCCAGTGTGGGTGGCAAGGTGACTGCACATTTCAGCTTGAATGCACCAGTGTGGGGCTGGCACCTGATCACCAGATGCTTCAAGCAGATGGCCAGGGAGGGGCGAGCGGCTTCTGGTGGCTTCCGCGGGGCTCCAGGAGAGCCAGTGCGGAGAGCCGGCCGCCAGGCCCAGCCTCGCTCCAGAAGCCGAGCAGGCCGGACCCGGAGCCCGGGCTTCCGGGAGGGGCTTCCGGGAGGGGCTTCCGGAGCCCGCGACACCGCCCCGGGGCTCGGGCGCCCTTTGTCCGGCCGCCTGGAGCGCTCCGTTCTGGAGCAGGCCCGAGGCATCTGTTCTCGGATCCAGAAGGTCTCGGCAAATGTGATTCATTTGCAAATTAATTTTTCAGCAAGTGGCTGGGTGAGCAATAAAAGGGGCCTCCCCGTGGTGCAGGGGCCCCCGGGCTGCAGCCCCAGGGGCGAGCCTGCGCCCCCTCGGGGTGTGGGGCCCCGACCCCGCCCGCAAGGCCCGCGGGCCCCGGAGAGGGGGCGCAGGCTGACGGCGGGGACGGCTGTGCCAGGGCGGGCTCCTGGGGACAGAGGGTTGTTTCACAGCCTCCGCTCAGCAGAAGCCGCTGGCAGGGCCCGCAGGCCAGGCTGAGAGCGAGGGGCCCCGCCTGGGTGTGGGGGTGCCGAGGCGCATGGCCACGCTAGTGCAGACACATGCGTGCTCACGCAGCCCCACGCGGACGCCTCGTGGGGAACACAGCCCAGGGCGCTGATGTCTGCACCGCACCCCTCCATCGGCACCGCACCCCTCCGTCGGCACCGCACCCCTCCGTCGGCACCACACCCCCCCTCCGTTGGCACCGCACCCCTCCGTCTGGGAAGGGCCACACTACGCAAGGGGTTTGACATGTGAGCGGCGAACGGACACGCAAATGGACGTGTGATCGGATGAGAGACGGGGTCGCCGACCCCGCCGGCTGCCGGCCCGCCCGCCCAGCGCGTGGGACACACTGCCGGTCATGTTTGCTCAGAGTCACGCGTGAGCCTCCTGGGAGCTGGGCCTCGCCCCCTGGGGACATCCCCTGCCTGGCCTGGCACTGGTCGGATGAAGGAGTGTGAGGAGCCGGTGACGCCACCTCGTGCCCCCGCCTGCCCAGCCCCCACCAGGTGGTCTCAGGCCCGCTGCCCCTGGCCCGCAGTGGACAGGCCTAAGGCGGCCCCCAGCCCGAGCGTCTTCCCGCACCCACACTTCCTCACAGCCCTGGCCGAGCCGGGCCACCCCCAGGCACGACGCCCTGTCCCCGCAGAAGCCGGGGTCCACTGCAGCTCCAGAGGGGAGCCGGGCCACTCAGCTCTGCAGGGTCTGGGCCATCATGTTGGGGACGCTGTGAGCTCCCGCCTGGGGGGCCCCCTTCCCGCTGGTCGTGACCCCCCACCCGGCACGGGCAGGTTGAGTGGGGGTGCTGGGTGGCGGGCCCTTCCCCAGGCCAGGTGCAGCCTGGGCACCGCAGTCAGCAGCCGGGGGGCCCACCCCGCTCTCTGCCCTGACGCCCCTCCCAGGGGTGCTGGGGGAGGTGAGCGTGTCACACCCTGCATCTTCCTGGGTGCAGCCGGGGGTGGCCCAGCAGTGCGGGCTCCCGAAGGGGCCTCCGAGCCCCCCGGGTGGTGGCAGGCGTCGGCGCCAGCCCCGAACAGGCAGCTGGAGGCAGAGCCTCAGTCCCGGGCTCCCCCACAAAGGCGGGGATGAGCCCCGCCACCCTGGCCCGCGGCCAGCTCCCGTCATCTCCTCTGGCCTGCCCAGCGCCCCCGGGGCGGCTGCAGGAGGGGATCCATCACCGTCCGGGGCACCCTCGGGCACAGAGGCTCCCGCCGAGAGGGGCCCGTCAGCCTGTGTGACATGACGG
>PVKZ01005268.1:0-18520 GCA_004027375.1 Macroglossus sobrinus
CTTCCTTCCTTCCTTCCTTCCTTCCTTCCTTCCTTCCTTCCTTCCTTCCTTCCTTCCTCTCTCTTCCTTTCTTTCTTGTTGATTATATCAATCAGTATTTACCAAATTAGAAATTTAAATTGGTCGAAGTTTGAAATATTTATTTACTTGTTCATCAAAATAGTAATGTTATCATTACATATTACAATTTTTATAAAAAAATAACTTTTCTAATGTAAGAAAATGTAGGGAGAAGAGTAGCATTTTTTTTTCATTTCTGCAAATCTCTTTAACATTTGGCTTAATACCAGACTCGTCATACGGCCTCTGGAAAACTCCACTGTATGTTTGAGAGGTTGAGAGCAAAAAGGCAAATAATGTCTAACTATTATTATGAAAATCGTTTTGTTGTCATGGATCCACTAAAAGGGTCTTAGGGACTGCCAAGCATCAAAGGACACTTCTAAGAAAGACTCTGTGTTAGAATAAGAGCATCTCAGCAGAGACTGAGGCCCACTTGCTCCTCTCTCTGCTTTACCTGGCTCCATATTTGCAGAGGAAGCTGCCCTCCCTCTCTTTCCTTTAAATCCACATTACTCATTGTATTGCTCCTATGGCATGGGCAGCCTTCAATTCTACTTGTTTTCTACCTACCTGTCCAAAGAGATCGCAGACTCAGAGAAGGAGGGACTTCGTTGATCCTTATAACACCTTGTAGTGTCTTCCATACAGTAGATAATATACTAACATCGAAAGCAATAACAACTTCTGTTTATTTAATATTGCTATGTGCCAGGTACCCTGCTAAGGTACGGCTTACTGTATTGGTCTCCTAGGGGTGGTGTAATAAAGTACCACAAATTAGGTAACTTAAAACAGTGGAAATTTATTCCCCGACAGTTCTGGAGGCCGGAAGTCTGAAAGCAAGGTGTCGGCAGGGCCATGCCCTCTCTGCAAGCTCTAGGGAACACTCTGTTATGTGCCCTTTGCTGAGCTTCTGCTGCTGCCAGTGACCCTTGGCATTCCTGAGCCTGTAGAAGCATCACTCCATGAACTTCTGTTGTCACATGACCTTCTGTTGTCACATGACCTTCTCCCTGTGTGTCTTCACACCATCTTCCCTCTGTGTGTGTTTGTCCCTGTGTCATTTCTTCTGTTCTTCCTGGTAAGGACACCGGCCATATTGG
The DNA here is from genome assembly GCA_004027375.1 of Macroglossus sobrinus. Lineage (NCBI taxonomy): Eukaryota > Metazoa > Chordata > Mammalia > Chiroptera > Pteropodidae > Macroglossus > Macroglossus sobrinus. The sequence continues at coordinate 1,167 of PVKZ01005268.1, forward strand.
ATTAAGGCCACCGTAATGACCTCAACTTGATTACATCTGCAAAGACCTTATTTTCAAATAAGGTCACATTCACAGGCACATGGGGAAGGGGCTTCAATATATCTTTTTAGGGGACACAAATTCAGCCCATAACACTGACTATTAAACTGAATCACTCAAAACTGCTGTGAGTTGACTGTTTTCGATCTACACAATTTCAGTTGTATATGGCTTATCTTAAATCCTAATTGAAACAATAAGCGTAGATAAAACCAGCTGATTCTGACCAGTGCTGTCAACTGTTGTGACCACTTGCTGAGGAAGAGGTGTGATCTGATCCCCGGGCTCCTGACAATGGCCCTTGTGGCCGAGGAGGCCTGAATTTGGAGATCCCTGGCAGAGCTGTCCTCACAGAGGACCTCGTATGCTGGATCATTCAGACGTTATAGCATTTTCTCAGAAGTTTCTTTACCACTGGCTCTCAAGATTGTGTTTACTGAAAATTCCTTCCTTTCTCCCACCTAAGACCATTATTTTGTGTAAGCAGAATTCCTATTGGGTTGGCAGAATGCAGTGGAATAACACTTGAAAGATGCTTTAGAAGTAACCTCCCCCTTGTCCTTTCTTCCAGTCCCACCATGGATGCCCTTCAACTGGCAAATTCAGCTTTTGCAGTCGACCTGTTCAAACAACTGTGTGTGAAGGAGCCAGTGGGCAATGTCCTCTTCTCTCCCATCTGTCTCTCTACCTCCCTGTCACTTGCTCAGGTGGGCACTAAAGGTGACACAGCAAACGAAATTGGACAGGTAAGCCTATACCTTGTTACTGCTTGGAGTGGAAATAGAGTTATTAGAATAATAGGCAGTGCCTGGGGAGGAATGAAGGGGGCTCTGTGGTCAGCATTGCTCAGCAGTGAGAGTTGTGCCGCTTCTAGCCTTCTCTTCATCCATTGTCAGAGCTCATTTATCTGTCCCGCACCCACGTGGAGAGTAGGCGCCATGTTGGGATGGAGAGCCCAGGGATCTGCTCGGTGACCACGAGTTTTACACTAATGAGTAACCTTTGGCTAGGTACCCAGCCTCTTCCTACATGTTGTACTGTAAGAATCAGTCACGACGGTGTTTATTAAATGTTCCATTGCAAATACTCAGACAGAAAGAGCATAAGTCTACATCCCTGTCTTAAGTACAGGATGTATTTGCAGCATCATGCTTTGTTCCTTTTTTAAATTGAGCGATAATTGACATACAGCATTATATTAGTTTCAGGTGTATGACATAATGATTTGATATTTATACATACTGCAAAATGATCACCACAATAAGTCTAGTTAACAGCCGTACCCGTATATAGTTACAGAATTTTTTTCCTGTGATGAGAAATTTTAAATCTACTCTCTTAACTTTCAAATAGACCGAACAGTATTAATAGCTATACTACATCCCCATGACTTATTTATTTTATGACTCAAAGTTTGTACCTTTTTACACCCTTCACCCACTTTCCCCACCCCACCCCCTCCATTTACTTTTAGGTAGTCTGTCAAAGCCCTTCTAATTCCATTCCTTTATTATTCTTATATTAATCATTTTAGATGTAACAGAATCTTTCTTTCTATGAGCTCATAGCATTTAGAATGGGAACATCTTATACCCATAAATCCTCAGAAAATACGACCAAGGAAATATGATTTGGGTCATAGTATGTGAAGAATTTAACCTTGAAATTGAACGGACTTGGAAAAGAAACTTTAGTTGTGGAGCTGTGTCTTCTCATCTGTCCTGCTCACCCACTCCCCACCCCAATCCCCTACCCTGTCTCCCATTCCATGTTTCTCATCTCCCAGTAGAGGAGGGACAGAGAAGAGAACTTCTGGGCGGTGGGCCTGTTCCTCACCCGTATGGTCTCTTCAGCATGTGCATTGTTCCCTCAGCAGTAGTTACCTGGGTTCTTTAACCTGTCACTAAGCGTAGAGTTATGCACCGCCTTTGCCAGCCAGTGTGACCCTACCATACTGAGGCTGTAAGACTCATTGGCACCATGTGCCCATTTAGTGACGTTTCCTGAGGTGTGGCATCTGGGCACCGTTACTATGAGTTAGGAGTGAGGGAGAATCAACTGACATCATGTTTTGTGGCACCATGAAGCAGAGGAGATGCTGGGAAGGGTATCACTTGGAACAAAAGAAAAGTTAGGAACAAAACAAAAGGACATAGCCCTCTGGAAGATGGCATCTGAGTTTTCAGTGGCTTAGAAGATTAGCACCCCCCAGGGCTGCCTACCCACCGCAAATAACTCCTCAGCCCATCTGGCACTCTTTAGAGCAACGTAAGGGACTAGATGACTCTACTCTATCAAGAGACACTTGTCCCCTTGAATTTGAGACCTGCCTGATGATTGCCTCTCTCTTCTTGCCTCTGATTGGACAGAAATTACGACCCAGCTTCACTCTTTTGCAAGTTTTGAAAATCTTCTCTGTGAGCAACAGAGGCCTCATTTTGAAGAAAGGGCAAATTTCTCCATAGTTAAATCCAGAGAAGAATACCTTTATGACAGTGTTTTTTAATGGGGACAGTTTTGACCGCACCTTCTCCTCAGGGACATTTGGCAATGTCTGGAGATATTTTTGTTTGTCACACATAGGGGAAGGAGTGCTACTGATACCGAGTAGGTCAGGGATACTGCTAAGCATCTTACGATAATACCCAGGGTGGCCCCCTACAGCAAAGAATGACCCAGTCGGAAATGTCAATTGTGCTTTATGGGACGTGGAGTGGGAGGTGGAGGTAACCACGTGTCTGCTGCAGTGGGAAGAGGCGATGCTTCAGGGGTCATGGATTTTCTTCTCTTCACAGGTCCTTCACTTTGAAAATGTCAAAGATGTGCCCTTTGGATTTCAAACAGTGACGTCGGATATAAACAAACTTAGTTCCTTCTACTCCCTGAAGCTAGTCAAACGGCTCTACGTAGACAAATCTCTGAATCCTTCCACAGTAAGTGGGTTAAAGCAATTAGCAAGAGTTAACTTTTTTCCCCAGGAGAGGCCTCGTCATGTGGTTAGACTCATAACCTTCTTTTTTTCAGTGAAACTCATCTCGAAGATGCTTATTTATGGTTTGAGGCTACTTAAAATAAATTAGTCCTCATGGAGAGGTTGGATATACAGGAAAACAATTGCAGTCACATCTTCTAGCTCAAAATAGAGAAAAGCTTGGACATGATTCTCTAGTGTAGCGGTTAGCATGTCTGCTTTACACGCAGAAGGTCCTGGGTTCATGCCCCAGTAGAGCCACAGTCCATGGTCTATGGCCATGCCACCCTGAACAAGCCCGATGTCTGATCTCAGAAGCTAAGCAGGGCCAGGCCTGGTTAGTACTTGGATGGGAGACCACCTATGAAGACCAGGTGCTGTAGGCAAGAAATAATAATAATAATAAAAAAAGAAAGGAACTTGCAGGGTTCCCTTTTCCCTCTCAGGCATGCATAAATCCTATCCTTCCTCTTGGCTTCCTCAGTCAGAGAAGTGGAAAGTGGAATCTCTAATAAATGTATCTTTTATAGATGCAAGACAGCTTATGGTTTAGACCTTTCTCCTTAAACAGCAGGACATACATCTTAAGTTCTCTGCCTCATTGTTTATGCACACAGTGGTCTCCTGATGTTTCTCAAAATCAGTAAGAAAAATAATAATGGAACGAATCAACAGTTTTCATGAGTCCCCGGATTGGTTTTATTTGTTTTACTAGGCTGGTCACGTGGGTTTCTATAGAAAGTAGCTCTGGGTGTTTAATTTCAGCTATTTTTTTTGAAGGAATCATATAAAGAACACTGTAGTACCCTTAAATTTGATCCTGGAATATATCATAATATTTTTTAAAAATCTGTATTTAAAAATATATAGCCAACATCCTAGACTACACAGAGTTCATTCTCTATGTTGATTCAATTTATGAGGGATGGTCAGAATTTCAATCTTTCCAAATCTACCAGGTAAACTACCAACTATATATTTTACCATCATTTTATTACTTTTTGTAGTAGCTATTTGTTTTCCTGGTTGAGATCTTTTGAGGACAGTGGTCGCTAGGTGTTGCGAATTTATTCTTGTTGCTTGAAGTCACATATACACAACCATTTTTCTTCCAGCAATTACCTAGGGAATTAAAAAAGTTGACATGTGAGTTGGGGCCCGAACAAAATTAAAAAGCGCTCTAGGTGGTCCTTAAGGAGATGCTTAATACATTTTGTTGCTGGGTGCGAGGACAGCGGAGGCCTCCCATCGTGCTGGGGCTCTGATGCTCACAGGTAGCCCTGGCTCTCTCAGTCATCGGCCATACTCAGTCCCAAGGTTGGGTTGCAATAAACAGAATCGAACTGGCTAAGGTCATATAGCTCCTCTGAAGAAATTCAAGGAGCCTATGTTTGGACATTTCATCAGCTGTGTTTAGTTTGGTTGAACATCTATTCAACGCTTAGAATCATTTCAACTCGCAGAATAACCTGGCTGTTTATTAGAAGTACAAACTCCTGGCTGCAGATCCCTGGAATCGATATCCGTAGAGATGGGACTTAGGGTTTTGCATTTTTTAACAAGCATTAGAATCACTGCTGTGTTCTCTACAGCGTTGTGTTTCAAACTTCATGTGCAGACGAGTCTCCCTGGAATCTCGCTGAAATAGGCATTCTGAGTCTGTCGGTCTGGGGGTTGGTGCTGAGGTGCTGCGTTTCCAGCAAGGTCCCGGGGGATGTGGAGGCTCTCCGTCTTTGGACAACACCTCGAGTAGCAAGAGTCTATAGAATATTTATTTATCTCCGTGAAAATAAGAGTCTTCTGCTCATACAGCTCTCTCTTCTGTATTATTTCTTCTATTCTAAGACACTCAATATATATATTTATGTTTTCATGTTTCCAAAGTTGGGATCCACATTATAATTGCTGTGTACACTTGGCTGTGTTTCTTTTTTCCCCAAGCTGAGACTAAATTGATGGATGCATTTAATAATTGATATTGCCTCAGAATTGAGGAAACGAAACATTTACTGCAAAGAAAATTCACTGACATCTACATGTAGTTTCAGTGTACAGGATGGTGCAGATTTTGAAAGTGTGTTCATATGATAGACATTTAAAAGTCCTCTGTTGGAACCGTGTACAATGGCGATGGCCTGACTGCTTTGTGATTTTACGAACTCGATGTTTCTTAGGAGTTCCTCGGCGCTACGAAGAGACCCTATGCGAAGGAGTTGGAAACCGTTGACTTCAAAGATAAGCTGGAAGAAACGAAAGATCAGATCAACAACTCGGTTAAGGATCTCACCGACGGCAAGTATCTTTACGTATTCTGCTATACATTGCTCGGTAGACACACCTTGCCTTCTCATGAATCTTTCTGCTAAGCCTAAAATTGAACACCTGGAGGATTCCTGGGATGTTTTCACTACGAAAGCGAAATTCTTACCCTTCAAGCCATTTCCACAACTTGGGTTTCTGGGCCTTTCCTCCATCATCTCATCACTCGGCAGAAATTCCTGGTGCTTCAATTTTAGTTGGTTTGCCTTGCTCTCCCATGAGTTGCCTCACCCCTTCCTGGAGCTTCAGCCGTGCCTCTAAGAAAGTATGGATTTGGGCAAGTCACGAGTTCAGTTTTTCAATCTAGAAGAGGAGGGCTTGGACTATAACTTGATGATCCCGGAGGCGACTTTTAGCTGAAAAAAATTCTACAAGTACTAAGGTAAAAAGGACAGAGAGTCATAGGCAATCAAATATGCATGTAGAAAAACAAAACAAAACAAACTGTAGTGGGTGGAAACTTGTCCTCAGTCCTACAACTTCCGGTCCCCAGTCGGCCCTGTGCTCATCTCTTCTGCACCATCTGCCTGAGCCTCTTTCTCGGTGCTTCCCTCAGGAAGCACTTGACCTGTCTCTTCATTAAAATCCTCTGTGAGTTGTCCTCCTTGCTAGAAAGGAATCGGAGCTAAGATGAGCTTGAGTGCAAATCAGAGCCCATGTCCCCCTTCCCAGGAGCATGTATATATTTATACAGGGAGGTACCCCGTGGGACTTAGCACCTACCTGTGAAAGAGTGAACTGCAGTGATGGGTTTGCAGGCACTGCTGTGGTCCCTGCAGTCTAAAGAGGAGGAATATAGTTCTGAGACAAAGGAGACACACTTCCTGTATGAATGACCCTCTTGTGATGATAACTTGGGGTGGCAGAGTCCACGCTGTAACCGCAGAGCGATGATGACATGGAAAGAACGTGGCCTAGGCATCATTCGAGACCTCAGATTCAAATGCAGATGCTGCCACATATTAACGGAATGCGTCAGTTTCCATGTGCAGAACTGTAAAGTGAAGTGCAGGTCATCTAATTTAATTTTCACATGGTTGTTGCGAGGATCAACTTAGATAATACATGCTAATCGATAACGTACGAGATAATATATGGCAGCAGTGGACATGTGTGCATACACTAGTAACGACATACATGTATATTTGTTATTGAAATGAAGGTTCTTTGCCTTTGTATGTAAAGAAAAAAAGCCAGTGGAAGTAAGAACAGGTTCAACACAATGTTAAAAATGATGAGCAAATAACAGCTCCTTTTCACATCGCTGGGCAACTGTTTTGCTTTTAGAATTTTTAAATAATTGTATTTTCTCTCCAAGGGCCTTTGTTTTAAAATCTTCATGAAAGTAAGGTTTTTGCTGGAGAAGGCGGTTCAGTGAAAAGACACCTGATTTTGGAATTAGGAGCCTGAGATTTAAGCAGAAACTCTGCCACTTACCGGCTCTCGGACCTCTCTGGTCTTTGAGTGACTTCGATAGCACTGTTACATACATATTCGACACAACCCATAGCACTGGCGGGAGCGGTGACAAAATTTGCAGGTCGCAATGCAAAACGAAAATGCAGGGCCTTTTATTAAATATTCATTTTACGGTGATGGCAGCAGGGTGTTAAACCACTGCAGGGCTCTCCACCCCCAGATCGTAGACCTGTGAAGGGGTCCCTGAGCAGTGTGTATGAAGATGCAAGAGATTAGGTAAATGAAAACCTTTTGCAAAAAAAAAAAAAAAAAAAAAAAAAAAAAAAGTCAAGGCTATTCCAGTGTGCAGACTTCATTTTAATAAGGGATCATCACCACTGAACTGGTTTGGCTGTTGGGGATTGGAGGGCTCTAGGTATCACAGTCGTGATCGAGCCCGTGGAGGTGGGTACAGGTGAGCCTGGTGCAAACAGGCTGCCTGCAGCTCTGCCACTCGGGGAAAAGGCAGAGAGCTATGGGGTGAAGGGGGCGCTGTCCTGGTGTCAGACCTGCTTTCTGGCTGCACGAACCAGAAAGCCCCTCGGCCTCTCTGAGCCTCGGCTCCCTCAGCGACAGGATGGGGTTGGTGGTCCTTGCCATACATCACTGTGAGGGGAGTGAGCTGATACGTGCGAACATGCCAAGCATAGGGCCAGGTGTGCAGGAAGGATGCCTTCTCCTTCCAGAGCTCAGGCTTTCGATCCCGAGCCCAGCCTTGCTTGTGCATCGTCGTGGGCATGTGACCTCACACCCAGGCTCAGCCTCTTCCCCTGCACAATGGGGAGAAACACGTGATGTTGTGTATTCGAATGTATTCAAAAGTGGCGGCTTGCTTTTCTTTTCTCTCCTCTCCCTTTTTTCCTCTCCTTTCCCCGCTCCCTTCTTCTCTCTAGGTGTCTTTGGTAAGTCTGGCTGGGGTGAGCCAGGAGACAGAGGAGTCCTTCTGAAACGGGGTGGTCTGCCCCACCTGGCATGGCTCGAGCAAGTTCAACTCCCAGCGAGTAGACAGGCCTGCGCACAGCAGATATGGGTCGGAGGCATAACTCGTGTGCAATTTGTGGTTTCTCAAAATCGTTTGCAGGCCGCTTCGAGAACATTTTGTCTGACAGCAGCGTAAGTGACCAGACCAAAATCCTTGTGGTCAATGCCGCCTACTTTGTGGGAAAGTGGATGAAGAAATTCCCCGAATCAGAAACCAAAGAATGCCCTTTCCGAGTCAACAAGGTAAGTGGGGTCGCGTGGCAAAGGGTCCCAGCCATAGATAGAAAACGTTATAGAACAGAGGGACGGTGGGAATTCATTCCGGTGGAGGAAGTTAAGGCACAAGGAGTCATGTGCCTTTCCGGATAGGAAAAAGAACCATAATCCAGAGACTCTGGCTTTTTTCCAGAATGTTCTCAGGCTCTGAGCTGAGTGACAGCTTTTAGAACTTAGAGCCCAGTGAGGAAAGCCAAGTCATCCACTAGAAAATGGCTACACTGATTTGGGGCCATTAGTGGGACAGGCAAAGGAGAGAAACAAATCAGACACCAGCATCGGAGGCTGTTGGATCATCCTGAAGCCCGGGCCGTTTGAGACTCTTGTTTCAGGCTAATCGACTCCTCTGTGGTCCATTTCTCATCCATTCCTAGTGAAGTCACGGGTGCTGATATTTAAATTATTATAAGATGCTGTGAGGCACCTGTTGCCAGCGAAGGAGAAAGTAGAGCTTACTCACCTGCTGCTCTGAGCATCATTAGGGGGAGGAATTAGAAACCTGAAGCATCATGAATACTTGTTGAGGTGAACAATGGGGCCACGTCCCATATCAAGAAGAATTCGGGTAAATAGGTAAAACACCCCTTCCATAAAGGAAGACAAACACCTGAAGCTGGAAAACGGGCCCGTTTCGTTAGAAGACCTGAGCGCCCCCGGGAGTTCACGTGGTGACGTGCTCTGGTCTCATCTGATGAGGTCTGACTTGTGCTCAGAACGCAGATGCACACCTGTGCCTCCATTAGGCAGACGCACACCTGTGCCTCCATCAGGCAGACGCACACCTGTGCCTCCATTAGCATGGTGTCTGAAGGTCGCTGATTTACCACGCACTGATTCTAGTTTCCAGATTTCTCCCAGCACCTCGAGTACCTGGCATCAATCACTTTTGTTTGTGCCCAAAACACGTAATAACGGCACCTTCGTACTGCTAGAGCCCAGGAGGAAAAGACCTTCGAAGTACAGTGGACACCCGAGTTGGCTGGACCGGCTTTCGTTGCTTTTTCTTTGTACCCATAAAGTTTTGTTTTCATCACCTCCCCTACCCCTCCCACCCTGCACCCCAAGTGCGAATGGGCTTTTTAGAGGGAGGGCCGATGCCTTATTCAGCTCTGTTTCTGTGTGGTTCCTGGCCGAGGTCCTGGCTCAGCAAAGGGATGGCTAAACCAGCCCGTAAGGGATCGTTTGAATGAACCATCAGTCACAGACAAAGCCTGAGTGGCCTCTGGCCCCACCACGGGTCTCTGTGCAAGCTTCACTGGGCATTTTCTCTGGGAGAAGATGGTCTCCACCGTGAGAGCTGCTTATCGACTCAAACTATCAACACGTACTAGGGAGAGAGTCTGGTCTTGCTTCTCTCCCTCCTCCTCAGCTTAGCGTCCAGGCTCCCGTGGTCTTTCTAAAGCTGCCCGCCAGGGGCCAGGCCAGCCGGGCACACAGGGGCGTGTCTCAGATGCCAGGCACAGAACACCAGACTGTTTGGACTCCATATTTTTCACACACAGGTCCTGGGTTTTGAACATGGCTTCGGAATGTCATTGCTTTCTCGGCATTTCACCTGGCAGAACAATGAAACCTGACTCAAAGCTTTTTAAAAGTTTTATTTTATTATTAGTTTCAAGGATACAGGACATTGGTTAGACGTCTAGATGGTTTATAAAACGTTCCCTCTAATTGCTCCTTCTCTCCTCTGGACAATATATTAATGCTGACTGCATTCCCTATGCCGTGCTCCCCATCCCCGTGACCATCTATCAACTACTAACTTGTACCTCTTTAACCCTTCCCCCCATTCTCCCAGACCCCAACCCTGTCCCCTCTGTTCATCACCAAATTGTCCACTATATTTGTGAGTCTGCTTTTGATTAGTTTGCTCTTTTCGTTCCTTAGATTCTGCACATAAGTGAAATCATATGGTATCCATTTTTCTCTGACTTAATTCACTCAGCATAATAACCTCTAGGTCCAACTATGTTGTTGCAATGGTGGGATTTCATTTCTTTAATGGCTGAGTAATATTCCATTATATATATGAACCACCATTTCTTTATCCAGTCGTCTGTTGATGAGCGTTTAGGTTGCTTCCATATCTTGGCTATTGTAAATTGTACTGCCATGAATATTGGGGTGCATGGATCCTTATGAATTATTGTTTTGTTTTTTTTTTTTTGGATCAGTACCCAGAAGTGCAATTACTGGGTCAAAGGATAGATCCATTTTAAATTTTCTGAGAAACCTCTAGACTGTTTTCCACAGTGGCTGTACCAATTTGCAATCCCACCAACAGTGTACGAGGGTTCCTTTTTCTCTGCATCCCACCAACACTTATTTTTTGATTTATTGGGGACAGCCATTCTGACAGGTGTGAGGTGATATCTCATTGTGGTTTTAATTTGCATGTCTCTGATGATTAGTGACTGTTGAGCATCTTTTCATATGTCTATTAGCCATCTGTATTTCCTCTTTGGAAAAGTATCTACATCTGCCTTTCAAATGCGGAGGCTTTTACTTTGGAATGGCTTTGGCCAGCCCCTGAACTTTTTCAGTGACTTTCCTAAACCTTTCCTCAGGTCTGAGGTGTCTCCTTTAAAGGCCAGACTGAATAGATGAAGCTATATTATTAGAAGTTTAGTATGGTGCCTATCCTGACAAAGGTGGATACACACACACACACACACACATTTATGTGTCATTAACCTAAAAATAAAGGTCTAATTAGTTTAATCACCCCTCCCCCGTTAAATAGAAAGAACATTTAAAGGTGTTGAGATTGTGCCAACGCTGGGCATGCATGCTCGGCATGAGGTAATCTGCTTTTATGTTTACAAAACTGCAATGTAACTAGGCAAATGTTTATCAAGAGGACACAAACTACAAAAAAAAAAACAGAGGGAGAGAATGAATCTCTGAGGTACTTCACGGAACTATAACAAGAACACGTTGTTGTGTATAGGTGTGTGTGTAGATATGTGTGTATGTATAAACAAACACACGCCACCTTTTATGGGGAAATGCATCTACGTGTGTACACAGACATCTGTGTGCATACTTGCGTGCCTTGCAAGGCGGGCCGTCCAGATCCCCTCTTGCTTTGACAGACGGACACGAAGCCGGTGCAGATGATGAGCCTGGAGGCCACGTTCTGCCTGGGCCACATCGACGCCATCGGCTGCAAGGTCATAGAGCTCCCCTTCCAAAACAAGCACCTCAGCATGCTCATCCTGCTGCCCAAAGACGTGGACGACGAGTCCACGGGCCTGGAGAAGGTGAGGAGGGAGGCGCGCGCGTGGCCCGTGGGTCCCCGCTGCGGGGACAGAGAGACGTGTGCACGGGGCCGTGCGAAGGAGCCGCAGCCCTGCCTGACGCACCGCTTAGCAGTCATCTCCGAGGGGTTCGCGGTCCTTTCTGGGCCTTGCTCCTTAGCGCTCCAAGCAGCCGGCATTTGTTGGGCGCTTTTGGGGTGCCAGGAAGTTTAAATGCCCTATGTGGACTTCCATTATCTCTGATTCTCACAAGAGGCCAGGATTGGGAACTTACCAGGTTTAAGGCACGGACGGATGGGTAACTGGTCCATGGTCACCACAACACTAACTAGTCAGTGGATTGTAGAATCCGAATGTGCGCCCGGAAGTTGGAATCTGTGTTCTTAACTCTAGGCTGGAGTTAACCTACGATTGCATCTTGCATTAACGTGGCACATTTGTTACAATCGATGAGCCAGTGGTGATGCCTGATTATTCACTAAAGCGCAGAGTTTACGTTAGGGCTCACTCTGTGTTGTACATCCTGTAGATTTTGAAAAGTTCCTTTACTGCGTGCACAGTATGTGAGATTTTATGATGCTTCATAGTTTACGCAGGTTATCAGAGGCACGAGATTGAAAAACAGTAGAGGCTTTCCCTACTTGGGAATGACTTTTCAGCGTCCCCTGTGCTCCCTCGGCCTAGTCCTGCCACCATGGCGGGCTGTCCTCCCTCGGTCGCTCCCTCCCGGCCTCCCAGCCTCCCTCCACCCGCCCCTCCGCCCTTGGCCCTCGGCCGGGAGAGGGATGGAATCTTCCAGGCATCCAGGGGTCACCTGTTGTATTTCCAGTCACGCCTCAGTGACATCATGACTTGCCCCGGGACAATCTAACTTGGTCACCACCTTACCTGCCACTTCCGTGGTCTTTACGCTTTATCCGTCTCTGTGCTCATTGCATCGCAAGTCCTGTCTCCATTCGTTCATTCACTGTTCTCTTTTTTTACGCCTCTTCTTGCCTTGGTCTCATTTTCTCCTTTAACTGTTACTCAGCTGCCTTGCACCTTACTTACTTTAAAATACATTTACAAATACAATTATACGATATTTAAAGTGTACACCATGGTGATTTGATAAATGTATAAATTATTAAAGGATTCCTTCCATCTAGGTTATTAACACATCCATACCTCACATATTTATCTTTTTATCTCTTATTTTTAAAAAACAACCAACTGAAATGAATGCATTGGCCACCAAAATATCTTAAGAAGAATCATAATACAAATTCTCATTTTTTAAAAAAAGTATACTTCAGCTTTGAGTGATCAAGTTTGGTGCCATGCCTAGTACATGAATATTCTGGATGTACTAGTAAAGAAATCAAAATCAGCTTTCCAGAAATATTATGTACAAAAACGCTTCTTTTTAGTTATCTTTATTTCACTCTTACTTACACAACATCATGATCCATGCATTTATTTCTCTAAAGCTACTCTCTAGCTTATAAGAAACGCCCTCATAAATTTCAGGGCAAAGGGACCATTGTTGGGGGGTGGGGAGGAAGGGATCAACGCTAGGGGGTGGGCCTTTTATGAGAGAAACTAGTCGCACCCCAAAACTGCAAGACTGATTCCATTATTGATGCTCCATCGGTACTGCTTCGAAATTGGGCTCCACCATGCCACTTCCTGTTTTTCTTCAAGCAGGAATACAAAAAATAATAATAATATTAATTTCCTCCTTTTTTTTTGTCTTTCAGGTTGAAAAACAACTCAACTCAGAGACGCTCTTGCAGTGGACCAATCCCAGCACCATGGCCAATGCCAAAGTCAAACTCTCCATCCCCAAATTCAAGGTGGAAAAGGCAATCGATCCCAAGGCTAGTCTGGAAAACCTAGGGCTGAAAAGTGCCTTTAACGAGGATGCATCTGATTTCTCTGGCATGTCCGAGACCAAGGGCGTGGCCCTGTCCAGTGTTATTCACAGAGTGTGCTTAGAAATAAGCGAAGACGGTGGGGAGTCGATAGAGGTGCCGGGATCACGCATCCTACAGCACAAGGATGAGTTCACTGCCGACCACCCTTTTATTTACATCATCAGGCACAACAAAACTCGAAACATCATTTTCTTTGGCAAGTTCTGTTCTCCTTAAGTGGCAGAGCCCGGTTAAGTCCCACCCGACTTCTCCGCAAACTCTGCACCCAGAGAATTCCTTTCTAGATAGGATAAATTAATTATCAATACTGCTGGATGAGGAACCTCCTGGTATTTGTCATATGTAACCTTCACGCTGATAGGCTCTTCTTTTCCAATCTTTTCTTTTATTCCCTCCTCCCCCCCCCACACCCTCCAAAAAGACAATGCTTGGAATGAAAAGGAATCACTTCAGAGAAGAATGATGTATTCATTATTTTTCAAACGATCTCGGGTTAAGGGAAGGAATACAGTTTTCCACAAAAGAAATTCCTATGAGGAGGATCTGGAGGATTTTATTCCCAGAACTTTGCCTCCCTTCACAGGGACACGGAATGTTCCAGACATTCTCACATTCCTAAATAGCTAAAGCAATGTGGTGCGAGAGACCCACAAAACGTTCCTGGCTCCAGCCAGACTTGGGCACGCGTTCGTGCCACTCTAGTCCCTCCCCAACAGGGCCTTGTGCTGAACCCCGTGGGACAAAAGAATCTGATTTGGAGGGTTTTAGAAAGATAATACACTGCACAGACATCCTATGATGGCTTTCCACTGATTCAGTCTGAAACAACAGCCCATAAATCAATCCCTTAATATTTCTGCCACCCAGTGTCCAGTATTGACACAAAATGGTTAAAGGCGCTAGGTAGCCCATAATCGTCAGGTGTTGCTGACAGATGCGTCTGCCGCCCGCTCACGAACAAGCTTTGTGTTCAGAGCTTTGGGAGGTTTGGGGATGGTGGATGAGGAGCTGCAGACCTGAGGCGTCGCTGAAGTGCAGTCGCTTCAGAGCGCAGCTCAGATCTTGTTAAAAGTTCACCTTCCCTTCTGATAAGATGCGCGCCTGTCTCCCGATGGGGGAGGGATGCTGGTAGGGGCTTCTAACTGACTCGGCTGATGACCGGGGACTTAGGATGCACGGGGTCTCTCTCATCGTAGCCACCAAACAGAAGAGTGTGAAGGACACTGTCTCTGTCTAATGTGATAAGGCGGAAGGGGGAGGAACTCATGCCTTCAGAAAACATGCCCGGAGCTCCAGAAGTGCCGCCTGGATACGTGTTTATCCCCGTCTGCGGGTTCAGTTACTGTGGATAGATAGCTAGTCAGTAACTTACATCGACAGCAGTTTCTCAAGCTGATCTGATCCAGTGACCTATGTTGCAGATTCACATATGAGTTCACTATCGAAAGAGCATTTACTGAAGATTCTGTGGCAGTCCCCTCCTCGTCTCTTCTCTGGCCTTCTTTGTACATAGGTTCCACTTTCCTCTTGCTCCGAAGGGTCAATACTCAATTTCTTTTATGCTATTGACAATAAAATATTATTCAACTACACGTCTTGTATTTTTTAAAAATATTATTTATGCCTACTGCACCTGGTCTTCCTAGGTGGTCTCCCATCCAAGTACTAACCAGGCCTGGCCCTGCTTAGCTTCTGAGATCAGAAGAGATCAGGCACGTTCTGGGTGGCGTGGCCGTAGACCATGGACTGTGGCTTCACTGGGACATGAACCCAGGACCTTCTGCGTGTAAAGTAGACATGCTCACTGCTCCACTATGGAACCATGTCCTTGCATTTTTACCTGTAAAGTTAGATTAACTATTTTGAAATAGAAGCAAACCATCTTTCTACAAAAGCATTCCTGTACATAACAGTTTTTTTAGGGGATTGATGTAGACTGGGAAGGAATGAGAATAATTATCACCCCTATTCCTTCACTTTCCTTTCTTCCTGCCTGTCCACTGCCTTTCCTCCCCACCCCCTCCCTTCATCCTGAGGTGGGAAAGGCCAGGGCAGTGCCTTCTAGGAGGACTTGAAGCTCCATACAGGTGTATTAGAAAATGAGAGGCCTTGCGGGAGGACGTGGAACTTCTCTCCTGCCTCGATGTGTAATTTTACCAAGTAAGCTATATGTGCTTAAAATAGATTCCTTTCTCTTTAAGTACGTTTTCTCAACGTCCTGTTCATTTGTTTTCAACTACTTGTGGTGTCCCCGACCCTCATATTCACAGCCCCTTTCCTTCCCTACGGTGTGCTCAAAAACAATACGTGATGAGTACCAAAAGTGACACGTTCTAAAAAGCAAAGACCATTTGTGTGCAATTGCTGAGGGTAGCCCCCAAAGCCAGGTTTTACCACTTTTGGCTCGTTATCCCCTTCTCTAGGCTATAAAATAGAAAGTCGAAGATGACTGTGAAAAAGCTTAGTAAATGTTTAGAGGGGAGAGATTAGTGTCTCTTAAGCCAAGTGTTCATGGATCCTAAAGTGTTTCCTAAAATTTAGAAAGCACTGAGATATTTGATTAACTCTTGCCTGAGGTAGTTTAATCCAAGCGGGTTTCAGCCAGTGAGAGGGATGCTACCGCCATCTAGTGGGTAAAGGATGAGAATTCCGCTCAACACCTTACAAGGTCCTGGACAGACCCCACGGCAAGGAATGATCACACAAGCCAGGACAGATGCTGGCTGGAGGGGTCTCTAAGTCAGAGCCAGGGGGACGGGCTGGAGAGGGAGTGAAGCGGGTACCCGCTTGCTGTCACTACGGCGAGATGCCGAGATGCCCGAGACAGCCAGTCTTGGTTGTTTTGAGTCTGCTCAAAAGGCCTCACATAGGAAGAAGGCAAGAGAATTAAAAATGTTCATCAAGCCATATTCAGAGACTGCAATGTGCTGATCAGCCCTGCGGCCAGGCCAGGCGGCCACCTGCGGAACAAAGGATGGTTTCTTCTGGGATTTCTAGTAGCCCATTCCCCACACCTGTGAAGAGGAAGCAGGAACCAAGAGTCATTCCCTGTGGCTAAAACTGTGGGGAACCTAAGGATTGAAGGCTGGGAATGGCCAGCAGGCCTTTCACTCGGCATGTTCTTACCTTTCCATGCTGCCCAGCCTGCCCCTTCCTCCCTGTATGTCCATGTCAAAGGAAATGGGTTCATGAAGTCTTCTAAACAATAACTCACAGGAACTAAGGAGTGATGTATAAACTGGATTCCCTAAACTCTCACCCGCTCTGCTCACCGTCATTCCTATCTTCTCTTGGTCCCTCGCACTCTCTGCCTCCGAGAGGCCACCCTGTCTGCGGAGTGTGACCCCTTCCCTAACAAACTTTCCCTAACAGACTCCAGCTTCGGACCGTGTGTATTCTTTCCCCGCTCTCCGCCCAAGGCCCCTCTTGTCCCGGTGCAGGGCCTGGTTTCCCTGTGACTTGGGGAAATGTGCCCTGTCCACTGCATCATGCCCAGCGAGGGCGTGGAGTCTCCACGGAACCCCCGAGAGCACCCCACGAAGAGACGTTAACGTTCGGTACCTCCATATCTATCGGATGCTAGATGTCAACCGCACCAGTCAGGTCAGGTGTGACTCTGTCCTTCCTTGGCCCCACAGGGCGTGGGCTGTGGGGCGGAGAGGACGCGAAGCTGGAGGATATGGGAAGGAAGCCCATCTCCACTTCCTGTCCCCATGGGGATACTGAGTCCCAACCAAACCCCAGCTGTGGGGGCTGGAGAAGCTTTCAATCAAAAGAGAGACGGATGTTCTGATTTAGCAGGATTTGAGGCTTTTTCGTGCCTGAAAATGTCTTGGCTGATACATGAAAGGGACTGGGGAGCATTTAGTTTAGGGGATTTGGTTTAGGGGATGGGGGGTGGGGAGGAAGATGCAGCAGAGTGGGTTTGGAAAAGGGCATTGAAGCTGCATTTTCCTAGCACCCTGCGCAGTCTTGTTCACTGATAAAGCAGTTCTAGGAAGATCATCTCATTTAATCCTCACAGCAAACATCTGAAGAGGAAACCAGGATCCCACCTTATAAAGGAGGACCCTGAGACACTGAAGAGATAGGTGACCATCTCAAGGTCACAGAGCTACAGAAAGCTGGTGGCTG
>PVKZ01005268.1:18620-57291 GCA_004027375.1 Macroglossus sobrinus
TTCTAACTCAAGCACACTGAGTCCAGCCAGAGCTCTAACCTCTGTACTCAGTGTCACTCGCCATCTTCCAGCTGGCACAAATGTCCACTGAATGTCCCTGGAAGACTCCCTCTCTCCTCTATACTGTCTCCGTTTTGAAATACCCAAATATTTGTCTTACCCTGGCGATCCTTTTTTTTTTTTTTTGTCAACCCAAACAACCCTAGATGAAACCAGCCTGATCATGTCCATATATAGACCATCCTTTATGGGCCAGGTGTTGTATGTATGTGATGTAGCTTTATTATGGACACCACCCCATTTGCTTATTGCGACTCTTACCAACCCCACTGTCAGCGGTGTGCTGAGCAGGACGTGCAGGATAAACTCAGCTTCCCCGGCAATCATGTGAGGATGCGTTGGAGGGAAAAGGAACCGAGGCTGAGCGACATGAAGACGCTTGCTCGGCCCCCGCGCCTGGTGAGTTACGTAGTCAGGATTTAAAGCCCAGCTCTCTGACTCTGGAGCTCATGTTTGCTCTCAATGCGTTTGATGACACCAAAAAACTTTTTACCAGTTCAAACTTACCTACAAGGGCAGATTTTCTTCTGTTTACATTAAAAGTGAAATATTATGTTAAATACAAGACAGATGCATGTAGATAAAGATAAACCTTAGCTGAATATTTTACACAATAAGCAAACCGTCTAGGAATATTTGCTTTTCAAACATTTCTGGTTAAATCTAATGTTTTTAAAATGCTGAGTGTTTCCCTCAGGCATCATATGCACTCAGCTGCGTGCTATTTGTTATTCCCAGCAGATTCAAGAGGCTTCCTTTGTTAAGTTTTAGGTCTTTGACTGGAAACCTCTGCTACAACATCCTGGCCCTCAGCCACAGCCCGCAGATGCGGAAGGGTTAGTAGATGGGCGTTGCCCTGTTTGGTGGCTCCTCCCTGTCACCACCCTCCACCTGGACAGTAAGAGCTGCCCTATTTGGCGCGGGCTTTCAAGTGTGGGGATCCAAGTGGGCTATGGACTGCCAACGACAGTTCCTGGAACCGACACAGTAGGTGTCTTCCTTCTCCATGAGATAAAAGACAGACACCAGCGTGTCCCTGGAATTTCTTACTGCCTCCCAGGAGCCTTGTCAGCCTGGGGAAGGCTGGATGGAGCCGTCCTCCCCTCCCCCACTCCCCATATCTCATAAGTTCACAGAACAGAGCTGAACAGAAGCTGGGGGAGGCGAGGAGAAGGGGACTCACTTGTTCAATGGCTGTGAAGTTTCCATTACTCAGGATGTGTAAGGCCTAGGGATCCCACTGGTGCTTGTAGTCCACAGTACCGTATACATAAATATTTTTTAAGAGGATAGATCTCACGTTAAGGGTTTTTTACCTTGATTGAGAAAGAGGGAGGTAGAATTTATTAAGTAAGAGGGTGAGAAATAAGCCCTGCGTGTGAGGACGGAACGACCCAGCGGAAGAGGACCAGCGAGGAGCAGGGAAGCTCTGCGCGCGTCGTGAGAACGCGCAACAGCCCGACTCCTGCAACGAGCATCCTGTTTGTTTAGCGACAGGTGAGGCCTAACTTGATTCCTTGGTTTCACCTTTACCTCCTTCTCAGTCAACGTGAGGTCGAAAAGGGGTCATTACCACCACCGTCCCTAGTCCCGCTGCTTCTTGAGGGAGCTTTATGCCTAAGGACCAAAGCAGGGACAATGCAGGCGCTAAAGCCGGGCACTTTGCACCCTGCACCCAAATAAACAAGCCCGCCTTCTGTTTTCAAGAGGTCGATGTTGACTGCTAAGTCCAACTAAACACTGAAGGCAGGTTATGAGGTGCTGGGATGACCTTTTCTCCCCTGCCCTTAATTCTTCTTCTTTGCTGACTTAGGGAAAAGCAGAAACTAAATGGGTAAGGTAATTAGGCCAATATTTTTCCAGGTAGAGAGCCGGTTTTTCCACGCTTGGGAGGCGCCATTGCAAAGCTGACGGCAGGAGAGTCAGCCCACCTGAGCCCTGAATGTGAGCTCACCTCAAGTATCGTTCTCTCTGTCATAACGTTCTCCCAGTGGGAGAGCCTTACATTTCTGTTTTCAATAATGTTAAGCACATCAGTCTCAACAGTGAATTTATTTCTTCGTTCTGACATCCAGTAGGCAAAGCTGTTTACTCATCTAGCTATGAAACTACCTAATGACACTTTAATGTATCTCCATCTTGTCCACAAAGTTATCAAGAAAACGTTCATCAACTCCATTGTTCATGTAGTCACTAATTCATTGGATAAACATTTATTGTGTTAGACACTGGCCAAAATGTAGAGGATAAAAAATACGAATAAGTCACAGGCCATGGTCACACAGAAAATGAGCAGAAATCAGCTATGATGAGGATAATTAGACCATGCTGTAGCGTGGAGGGAGGGTCTTGAGCTCCGTTGGAAGGATTTTTCAGGATCTGGATTGAGCAGCTATTAATTAGGTAGGAAAAAAACAAGGGAGGGAATAGTATAGGCAAAGCAGAGAGGCTCCGGTTTAGGCCTGGTTGCTGGGTAGAATTTATAAGGTTTTCTTGAAAATAGAAACTGCTTATTTCACTTAGCATAATGCCTTCAAGGTCCATCCATGTCACGAAAGACAGAATACTATTTCATTGTATCTATACCGCATTAGGGACTTTGATATGGCACTCTGGGACGTGTCATTTTGCATTCAAATCGTGTGACTATTTTTCTGAATTAACTCATTGTTAATTCCAAGATTTTGTGCGCAGAGACCTAGTGAAATGATAGCTATTGATGTGTTGGTTCAAACAGTTAATGCTCCAAACAGTTAAATGATGTCAGCTTTATATCAGTGTCACAAGCTGTTTCAAATGGAAAATCATGTATGTTAATTTCAATAATAGGTCTCTTTTTCTTTTGTCTGGTTCATAAAGCTTTTGGAATTTTAGTCTATCAAATTAAAAACATCTGACATTATTATGAATTCAATAGTTGATTTAGTTAAGAGGTTCAACATTAAAGATAAAGTTATTTATTTTTATAGCGATAACATAAATAGAAACTTTGGTGACCTCATGTTATAATAAAAACAATTGTCTAAGTTAAAACCCTCATCACATAGCAATAGACTTGGAATAGATCATGGTGTTTGTAAAACTCATAATCGTGTCCAAATATGCTGTTACTCTACCAAAATAGAAGTTGCAGTTATAAAATTTGTAAGTTTTTAAATGTACACCCTGAGCAACTACAGAATTTTTGTGAAACCATCATCAGTCGGATTTTAGAAATGCTTGAATTTTTCAAGAACTATTTATACCAACTCATGTCCTACAATAGTCTTAAGGTTTGTTGTTGTTTTTGGTGAATGAATCCCTTACCTTTTGGTTGCATTTTATTTACTATCAGTGGTAAATCAAAGCATATAAAACACAGAGCACCCCGAAACCTCAGCTCTTGGCACCTATAGCTAATTGCAATTATTGAAAACAAAATTCTCAGACAGAAAGACGTTAAATTACTGAAAAAAGGGGGAAACTGAATAAATTTAAGAAACTAAACAAATTTAAGAACAAGAGTTGCTCAAATGTGTACAAGATTTAAATTTGAAATTCCATAACTGTATTTTAGAATATTGTGAATTGTGGAAGAATTTTTTGCTAGAAATTGTTTAATTGGATACATTTATATCTCTTACCAGAATAGAATAGAATTTAGGCCCTCATTTTTGCACAATCTAAATGAGATAAAACGAAGACTCAGGAATAGAGATAACCTACTTGAAAGTTGTGGCTTGTTAAAGAAATGTACTCTGAATAAAGGCAAAGAGACGGTACCTGTAGAGAGACTATTCTCTCAGTACTTTCGATTTTATGAATCATAAAAAACAACTTTGAAGACAATTTCTGGCAGTTTTAGGAAAGAATAAAAATAACACCTCATATTGAAAGACCAGATTCCTAGAAAAATACCATGACACAGATTTAGAGACGAAGACTAAAACACTTTAAATTATACAATACTTATTCTGCTTTTGTTCATGTTATTTTTTTAATGCTTAGATAATCCATTAGGGGAAGTTCTCCTCCTTTTTACATTTTGCTTAGTGTGCACAGATACATGCTATTTTAAAAGATAATTTTCTCTTTGAAAATATTTTTGTCAAGAACTATTTCAGAAGTCTACTAATAAAATAAAACCAGTGTGTCAGTCAAGACTTCATGTATCTATGTCACTCATCTCTGTGTCTACATCGTCTATACCTATTTGACTGTTTTTGGTGTCCCTTTCACTTTCAGAAGTGTCCTATTTTGTACAATTAATTATATGGTCACACTCTTTATAAAACTCAATGCGAAAAAATAATTTTCTGCCTGAGAATGTCAGAGAAGAAAGGAAACAGGAAAGAAACCCATGTAATATGGTAGAATAGTTAAACGCTGTCAGTTAAAGGGCTTTTTAAACGACGAGTTCTCCATCATCCCCACGTTGGCCTCAGATGATGTGCTTTTGGTGATCTCAAGCTTGGCGCCACAGAAGGGGCTGATTTCCATGCCTGGGTTGACGCCAAGGCTGAGATAAAGAAACAGCCTTAAACGTGGAGATGTGGATGGGAGTTCACAGCAGGAAGATTCGAGAACCAGAGGTGTCCGGGAATTCACATGTGGACATTCTGCAGGGCAAGGAATGGGGTTTGATCACACCTTGTGCAGGTCTAAGGAGTGGGGAGATCCCAAGGACATCTCCATAAGGGTTGTCCTAGGTCTGGGTGCTTTCTACCATCTATAATCCACTTGGCGACAGGACAGTGTAAGGAGGCTTGGGAGCTGTCAAGCCAGGTCCTGGTCCTCGGTCTCTCACTGGCCAACTGGCATACCTGCGGGGAAATCAGACTTAGTCCCTGTGGCCTACTCCAATACTGTCACTGAGGTTGACTCTAACACACTGTGATTATTAGCAATCAAGAAAATTGGTCTTCTCTCCTCTGTTCATTCTACTGTCCACTAGATGGCGCTGCCCATCACATTATAGCAGTGGGGCTCCCGGTCCCCCAACTGATCAGTTGTAGCTTTTCTTGAAGACAGGGAAACTTTGGCAGTGCCGTAGACCTCTAGCCCCTGCTTCTCTGCTTTACTGCCCGCTGCCAAGACGACACTCGGCAACTTCCCCTCTGCCTGCTTTTTAAAGGTTAACATTCCTTAAAGTTTCACTCTGGGGCTCTCTTTTGAGATGGGTACAATTCTCTGGCTTCAGTTACTACCTCTATGTTGGCTACTCTCAAATCTTTATCTCCCAAGTCTCCCTGCGGAATCTCAGCCACATATCCAGCTTCCCAGGGCTCACCTACGGGTGACACAGACACCCCAAGCTGCTCCTGTTTTGCTCTTCCTTTTCTTTGTATGTGTCCACACTGTGCACCAAAGGTCCCAGCTGGACTCCTATCATTTCCCACAGCAGATTCCCTCCTTCCACCATTACAACCAATCGCGACACTCATATCTCTCAGAGTCACCCAGATTCGCTGCTCCAATCTCCATCAAAAGTCTGTGGCCTCTTCTCTGGATACTAGAAGTGGACCCCTAAATCACCTCCATCTTTCTTTTCCTCTGTTCTCACATTGTAGACACATGCACATGCATCGTGTGTATGCACATACACATACGATATACATATATTCTCTTATGAAAGCTATTTATGAGGAAATGTATATAAATTTATATATTCGTTTATTTATATATGTCTCCTCCTCACCTCACCCCAGTGTAAGGTCCATGAGGGCAGAGACTTGTCTCTTTCGTTGTGAGCTGCGTCTCCAGTGCCTACAACACTGCCTGAAATATAGTGCTCGGTAAATATTCGTTGGGTGGATAAATTTACTGCTGAACTATTAGTTGTGGCCAGAGGAATACTATATATTGATTATTTTAGATATTAGTTGCATATGCTGCTTATAGGGCTGGGGTGCTCTGAAAGATGTTATCAAATATTGCTTTCGACTCTCCTCATTTTTATAATAAATATGAAGTCTGTTCTCTTTGAGGACGAGGGAGCCACCACATTTTGAGATTAAACTTATGCATGGGTGTCAGGCAATTAGCTATCTAGGAGTGATCCAGCAGGACGAGACCCTCAAACTGAGGTGAACTGAGGACACTTGCTGTCTTTTTCTCTTCCAAATCTTTTTCTGGCACTGTGCCTTGCATTCCAATAATTGTGCCACTCCTCGTGGGACTTTTGCAGAGTTATTTTAAAACATCTAATGGGAGAGGCAATCCATTAAGTCAGAAAATACATAAGCATGGGTGGCTTATCTGATCATATCATTACCATTCTCTGACATCTTGAAGATATTGGTTTGAGCAAGGGTGTATGCATGATAAATGTGATTAGGGGGAGGCAGTGTGTGGGGGCTGGGCATTTGGAAGTTTAGCAGAGGATCCTTGAAAATGAGAAAGTGTTTCCAACAATAGGTAGGGCAGAGGAGAAAATTTTCTATTCTGTAATTTTGCTTGGTTCTAGTTCTGCTGATGAGTGATTGTGCTTTCAGAATCTGTGAATTTATGTATTTTATCAGTTCTGGGCATTTCTCAAATTTAACTCTCTCTTAACTCTCAAATTTTAACTTTCTCAAATTTAACTCTCATTTATTTTCTGCTTTTGGAACTCAACATAAACATATAACTTCTTATACTATCTTCCATATCTATTAATCTTTTGTTTATATTTTCTATCTCCTTATATCTTTACACTTCATTCTAAGTTACTTCTTCATATCTATCTTTTATCTCACAAATTCTCTCTTTAGTTGTGTCTAATTTATTTAACCCTCTATTCAATTTTTAATTTCAGTGCTTATATATTTAATTTCTAAGATTTCTGTTCAATTCTTTTATAAATATGTCTGGTCATATATGACAGTCTTACTAATCATTTATTTTTGGGTCTCAAGAACTTTTAAAAAAAACATTTCACACATGGTTATTTTATATCTTGTATATAATCATTCCAATAACTGGAAATCTTGACTTCTAAATCTGTTGTTTTTGTTTCTGCTGGCTTTCTTTCCTGATGGCTTATTCCTTTTGTATTTGGTGCTTTTTATAGTTGGTTGATATTAATCTGTGGAAATACTGGAGGCATTTATTCTCAAATAATTTGAATTTTTCTTTTCCGAGCACCAGAGTGCTACTAATCTATAATTGACCTAGCATCCTTTCAGAGTCCAGAGCTTCATGTGGATGTCTGGGGATCTGATTTCCCACTTTTTTGAGTTTGTTTATTCTTTAAAACTCAGACTTCAGCTTGAGAGCTAAGATTCTGAAACTGTACCGTTCAATATGATAGCCACAGCTACATGTGGTTAATAAAATTAAGTAAAATAAAAAAATAGCTTCTCCATTGCAATAGCCACATTTCCAGAGATCAGCAGTCACAGGCAGCTAGTGGCAACTGCACTGGGGCAGCAGAAATATTGTCATCACTGTTAATATTATCATCATCACAGATATTTTGGTCAAATGATGCTTTTCTTGAACATCACTTTTACGTCGCGAGAGCTCAACAATGCACAAAGACATATGCTCTATAGGAGCAAGATGTTTCGTAGAGGGAGGGACCTTATTGCCGGAAGTATAATACGAAGAACATGTTATGCATTTTCTCTGGACAATCATGCAATAAATGATGGAGAAAACAGTAGAGATTTTCAGTAGGTGATAGGGTATGACCATCTTGTTTATTAATAAGAATCCCTAAGACAGCACCATAGTGAATATATCTGAAGGGAGAAAGATTAGAAGCAGGAAATACAGCCAGGAGGGTACTACAGCATTCGAGCTGACAAATGCTGATTTGAACCAAGTCAGTGAGCGTGGAGGTGGGGAGGAGAAAAGAAACATAATATTTAAATAAGCATTCACATTGACAGGATGTTTTGGATAGCAGAGAAAGAGGAAGAGGAAAGTGGAATATGACTCAGGTTTCTGGTTGAATTGGTAGCAGGATGGTGATGGTATTGATCAGTATAAGCACCAGTGGAGAAGGAACAAATTTAGGGGAAAAGATGATCTCGGTTTGGGACATTTTGTGTCCAAGGTGCTCAGCCTCCAAGAGTGGTGTATGGAAGTATTTTCTCATCACCTGGAAAGACTTACAGGTGACCCTGTGCTGAGCCAAAGGCAGCCCCGACCAACAAACAAACAGTGCATACCAGGAGGGGAGTAATAATCTACTCTGACCCCCCTTCCTGTGATATTTGAGCCAGCTGGTGTGAAGGAAAGCTAGAAGACAGCTCCAGGACCCATGCTGCAATGAACACCATCATCTCTTGTCTTCTATGCAAATTCCTCTTGGGTTTCATGGGTTCATCACTTTCAGTCTTTCTGGACCTGGAGCTACATCCTGTGTTACTCTGATTTACCCCATAGTTCGCGGTGGGGAGACCAGAATATTTGGTGGAGTGGCTTGCCGTGGCCAGGGCACTGGACCTTAGCAAGCAGAAGCAATGCTTGGCCCAAGAGCACCCCCATCTGCATGAGCATCATCTACAGGTGAGACCAGTGACCTCGGCCTCGCTTACCTGACGTAGCTCCACGAGCACCAGATCTGTGGGCTGGGGGTGGTGCTCCTCCTGGTGGAGTTTTCCCTTGGAACCTTCTCTACGTTCAGGAAAAGGCACATATAAGGGAAACTCGGTGGGAACAATTTTGGGACAGTTGGTGTCTGCTGAACATCTGTTCTGTACCAAGCATGTGCTGGATGCTTTCTGTACACTACAGTGTGTATTTGTGGCGTAAAAATCCTATCGGGGAGAGACTGGTAGCTTGATCCTTACTTTGCTTCTTGGGCTTCTGCTAATAGCTCTCATCTTCCTCCTCAACCCAATGCCTGCCTTTCCTTTCGGCTTGACATACCAAATGTCTGCCTTCTCAGCTTCGTTTCCCAGACGTCGGTACCGTTTGACTTTCTTATCGCAATTCGCTGATGAAAATAATGAGTGTCTTTTAAGTCAGGGAGCTGGGTTTCCTGGGTAGAGTACTGCATGGAGAGTTGGGTGTTGGTGGGCTTGTCTTATTTTGCTTCCTGTCATGAGATATCTTATCACTCATTCTAGGAGTTCTAGAAGTTCTGTTCTGAATCCCCTCAGTGGCTTATTAGAATTCAGATTCCAAGGCTCCATCCCTATAAGTTCTGACTTATATCCAAGGCAGGGCTCAAGAATAAGCTATATTAGCCCCAGGGGTCTGCTGTGCCCCCACAGACCCCTTGTCCCGGCCCCCTTCGTCCTAGCTCCCTGCCCGTCTCTATGAGAGGTATACCAGCAAGCTCACCACCAGGGGGCTGGCTGCCTCCTAGTCCCTGGGGACCTTCTGTCATCCAGACCAACATCCTCCCTCTCGACTCTGCTTCAAGCTTAAGGCTCTAGCTGTTCCTCAGAGAGAACTGCCATGAATACCCATCCCTTCCAGGTGAGACCCGTGCTCTACCTGTGGGGCTGGCTTGGCCTCACCCACAGCACAGGCTCAGTAGCGTCAGAGGCTTCAACTGTGGAGCAAGACCAGGGCCGGAGTTAGCAGGATGGGGCAGTGTGACAGAAGAGGTGCTCCCCTCCAGCCCTGGAGGACGACAGGGGTTTTTCAGGCAGGATAAATGTGGGAGGGGAGCTATTTGGGTAGAAGAAAAAGACGATGTTAGGTAGCTGGTCAGACATGAGTGACAGGGGAACAAAGGAATGGTGGCCCAGCCCAGAGACCACCCAAAGAGCACCCTGCTGGTAGCTAGAGATCCCTTCTGCATCCCTAGAGATGAATGACCTTAGGTGCCAATCACCTAGGAACACCTCGGTAACCACCTATCACGGCCCAAGTATAATACAGACCTCCCCACGTGGGTGCTGTTGCAGCTGTGCACTGAGAACCCGCTCCTCCCTTGGGGTGCACTCTGGCCATTGTTGCTTTTACCTTTTCACCTCCGGAATTCCACAGGGCTGCAGCCGGCCTTAGTGTGGCTCGTCTTCCCCCATGAAATCTACCTTTAATGAATCTTTTTCTAAATCTCGCTGACCTGTGATTCTCCTTTGTGTCAGAGCGGGGAAGAACCAAGGAAAAATGCTAATTACACTTCTGCGTTGTTATCGCTCCCACCCGCAATGCTGCTGGGGTGACACCGAGGTTCAAATCACCCCCAATGGTAATGTGGGGAGCAGAGAAGTGTGCATGTGTGTGGAAGGGTGTGGAATGAGGCCACAGAGGAGGGCCAGCCCCTGGATGGGAAGGGCCTGGACAGGTGCGTGTATGAGATCATCCTCCATGCCAGCTAAGGAGGTGTATTTACCCAGCAACTTGCTGAGAAAAGGGGGGAAGCAGACCGAAATAAGGGAGACTCAGTAAGAGATGGAAACATTGACTGGAGGCTGTCGCAACAGTACGGAATAAAGATCCTAAGACTTAAACCAGGGCAGCGTAGAAGGAAAACCAGTTTAGAGAAAATAGATTGAATTCACTTCTGGGTGTGTTGACTTGACGTGTTGACGCTGGCTAAACGTCATCGCTTTCACATACAGTCATGTATTGGAATATTTTTTTTCATAAGAGTAAACAACCAGCAAGGATGACTGTGGAAACAGCCAAGTGCTGTGTGTGTGGGAGGCGGGAGAGGAGGGATGAGAAGTCCAGATCAGTGAAGACACAATTACAAAGTTAAAACATAAAATAATTTATTATTCAGAAACTTAATTCTTGTTCATCAATTTGGGGCACAAAATTAGGATATTTGAAAAAAAATTTTTTTTACTCTATTCAAATTAAATGACTCTGTTACTAGCCATTTTATTTATTAGATGAAAGCTTTCCTTTTCTTCTTCATGTACTCCATCCCACAGTAATTTAAAAACCTTCAGGATAATAACTGGCTCCAAGGACTCACTGCTGATTACTATACCACTGAGGAAATAAAATGAAAAAGCCAACTGAGTCTCATCCTATCACCATGGCCACCGTCCCTGTTGAAATACAGGTATCTTGGGTACCATCACTTCCTCCATCACCGAATTTTGTAGGCAACCTGGGCATGTGCTTTACACGTGCAGGTCACCCTGCAGGATAGTCTATCTCTGTCCACTGAAGCAAAACTCTCTGGTGACCTAAGGCTGCAGCTACTATTGCTGGTGTGACAGTGTTTTGGGGAGAGGGCGGGAGACATCCCTGCCCTCATCATTTTCAGTTGTGAAGACTAAACCACCACAGGTCTGGACTCTTCTGTTACATTGCCATTTCGTGACTGTTGTTGTTTGTTTGTTTGTTTGTTTGTTTGTTCGTTTGTTTATATACACTTATGGCCATTTATCTAAGTGTTGCTGCAGGGTAGCTAGGTTTAGACTTATCTTTTCCCCTAAACTTCCACATCTCAGCCTCTGAAGCAGAGGGTGACCCTCCTTCTCTTGGAGTTAGGGCGTGGTTTTAGTCTCCTTCCAGGATGAACGAGATTTCTCGACTCGACCTGTTAGACATCAATCAAAATGATGTTGGTGAAAACCAGAAATTGCTGCCCTCAAAATATGTCTTACCTTCAAAGAGTTGCCCTCAGTGATTGATATATAGTTATATATAGTTATGTATAGTTATATCTGTCAACGTGACCAATCAGCACATGGTTATCAGACCACCACAGATTGTGTAACCCATCGTGTTCATGGATTCACAGGTGACAAGTGTATAATTAAGTGAAGCACGTCCTCAGAAGGGCAATAATTAGAACAGTATCTATAATGGGAGGAGTGGGTTACAGAGAGGGAGAACGAGTCGGTAAAGCCTTATGGAGGCGGTAAATGACAAATAGTTTGGAAACTCAGGTTATATTTAATGAACATTGACTGGTCACCTGCTAAGCACCAAACTTTTCCACATACATAATTTTTGTTATAAGAAATAAAATTCATATTTAAGGACATGCTGTGTGGCAGGAAGAAACAATAATTCATTAAAATCACGAGGGTTCCGAAGACACCTAAGTTTTTTATGACAATATTGTAGCCTGAAGGGCATAACATGCTCGCCCAAATGTGCGGAGGTCTGCCAGGATGGCAGCTGGGGTTTGCCAAACCCTAGCTCTTGGGAGCATTCGATAAAAGATTGTTGATAATAAATCTATGTACCTATGGAGATTAAGAACGTTCCCTTGAGGTCTTTAAATTTCTCTCACTTTTTTGATCCTGGGGTCTGTAAGTAGGAATTCCTGAAGACTTTCTTCAATTCTAGTCCACATATGTGTTGATAATTCGAGTTGACTTCACAAGGAGGGAGGAAAGCCCAGGATAGAGACCAAGTGTGTGGTTTTCGGCTTGAGATCCTCCAGCTGGCGTGATTTAGAGAGATACTTTTTCCAGATGGTGCAGGTGCGGTAACTGTATCATCGCCTCCTTCCCATTGGTCATTTTCAAGATCTTGGGAATAAGGTCATTGCAATTAATACAAACCCACCACATGGTTCTCAAGGCCAGTGGGACTCTAGCTCACACTTTTGCCTTCTTCCTCCTTATATTCTATGAGGTAAGAGAGATGCTAACCATTTGGAGGTAGACATCCTACACAGCTGCATTTTAGAGACTCAGGTGATTGCTAACCTCAAGTCTTTACTTACAAGTGTGCCAAAGCCCCGACAGCCTTTTTTTTTATAGGTTTGAAAATACTTCTTATGGATATATTAGTGGTTGTCTAGCAAGGCAGGGTGGGATGTGGGACTGTGGGGTTTGGGCCACTTATACTGTAGGAAAGAGTCCACTTAGCACTACTTTATCAAACCAGGTAGGTGACATACCTTTCATGTCAAAGGAAATGATGACAAGGTCAGTTTCTCTGTGGGGCATGAATGTTGGATGTTGGGGATACAGCGAGAGAATGCTGATTAAGGAAACGTGAGCGCCTGGGCTGAGCAGTGGGGAGTTTGGAGGTGAAAATGAGTCTTGGGTGAAGTTTGCCTACTCTACAGTTTTGTCTTTCACCCCTCCCTGTACTCACCCTCAAGATCAGTGTTGTTTGAGATTAGAGATATTGTCTCCATGGCAAATGCAAATGGTCTTTGAAGCCCAATATGAAAGAATCTGCTCAAGTGTTGCTGTTATAAACAATGCTGTGTACCTCGAAGGGTGTGTCTGCACATCAGGCGATATGCAGGCTGGGTTTGGGTGGTGTTTGAAAGTGAGGATGTTCTAAAAATAAGGAAAACAGCAATGGCAGCAATAACGACAGCAGCGACAGCAAATCCCATCGCCATAAACCTTCCTGAGCCTCAAAAACTTGACCTTGGGGCTAATAGAACCTCCTTATAACACAAACCCTTGGTATCAAGTAAGCACTCAGGAGATGTTTATTAATCGAATGAATCAAAAGCTAAATCCTTGTGCTTGGGGGTGTATTAGGAGGTCGAATCATGGATACAGAGTTAACGAGGTCTTTTAACCTCTACATCTTGGTTAAGTCATCAGTCAACCCAGTTGTCTTCCCATTCAATTATCATCTGAACAAATATGGTACCCTAGTATACCTCATACCAAGTCTGAAATTACAGAATGTCTGAACGGAGAGATCCCTTTGTCCAACCCCTCAATTTCACAGGTAATGAAACAGGCATGGTCCTAATCCTTTTGAAAACATCTTAATCCAGGTTCCCTCCTGATAGTAATGAATAGGTACTCATCTTCATTGCTGGGGTTTTAGAGATTAGTTTGCGCAATTCCATCATCTGTAATGGTGTAACTTTGGCTGCCTCCCATCTCCTTTTTCGGTTCACCCACCCAACTTTTGAATTTCCATGGCCAAGTGTAAATTATATCTACAGGGAAGAATTATAGAAATCTGTACAGGTCCATGAGAAATATACTTCGATGGAAGACGGGGGATTTTTTTTCTCTCTAATACCTTCTTAGGTCTAAAATTGTATGGCTTTTTGAAATTTTTGGGCTATGCAATAGGCTTAGATAAAACAAATACTACCTGAATGAGAATAGATTGAATTCTTCATGGATTTCTCCCCTGTATGAAAGCCTGTGTGGTGAGGAGATCGTGAGATGTATTGAGAGACTGCTGAGTTCAGAATGTGGCATCCCACTGACACAGGGTATGGTTTATAGTTTTGCTTGTCATGGACTTGATTCCATTTTTGCTTTACTGTTTGATATTTTAAGTCGATTCCCTACTTACTAAATTCACATTCCCTCTTGAAAAATTCTTCACTAGTATGTTCAAATTAATGGGTCTTCACCTACATTCTCAGTATCTGAATGAAGAACAATATCCAATAAAACAGCCTTATGCTTTATCCAGCTGTAAGCTTAAAAATTGGGCTTTTGTTAGCTGCTAAATCGATTGTTTATTTAGAGAACACAATTAAAATGTGTTCTTTGATGGAAACAATTTTCCTGCCCTAGTGTGATCCTCAAGTGGATTTGACCATATCTCCAGCTCAGGGTATACCACAATTTTTTCTATAATGTGAGTTTTACCTGCCAGTTGTTTTTTTTTTTTTGAAACTGACCTTGAAGGAAGGAATCTCAAAGTAGTCTTTTATTGCTTACTTGTATTTTTTACTGCATTTCCCCCCTAGTTAACACTCATCTGAATTAGAAAAATTCTAAAAACTTTCCTTTAAAATGTGGTAACTGAATTTTAAATGTCTTTGTAAGACTGGAGGTTTTAAGCTTTTAAGGTACATTTATGCATCTTATAATATGTTTTCCTTTACAAAAGAGACACCTAGCTTCAGGTTTATTTGCATCTATATAATTAAAACTTATTTTTAAAGATAAGCCCCTAAGTACAGTTTCAGATTTACCTCTCCTCTTCCCTCTCATATGCTTGGTGTCAAGTTCGCTTCAGGGAGCAAATATTGTAATCTATCACGATTACTGATGCATTTTAAATTCTTTCAGTTATTGTGTTTACACTCATTCAAAGCTTATGTTTGAGGTTAAGCTTTTGCTTTACATTTCCATTTTTAATTGAATTTTTCATTCATCTTAATTCGGATTTGAAAATGTAAATATCAAAGCACTCTTTTCCCCAAAAACTATTTGAAAAATGATGCTGAAGTTGCAAAAAAAAATTGTTTTTAAACAATGTTTTGATATAAATAAGATAATCACTATAGAAGGAAGAGACTAAACTGGAGATCTATTTGAATATAATTTTGATAGGAGATGAACTGATTTGTAGAAGCTCATGCATTTTTTTTGTGTCAATAAAGCAACTGTAAAATCAATAGTAATTTTGATTACATAGCATGAAATTTTCATGCTATGTCCTTCCTGCCTGGCAGCAGTGTCAACTACATCAAAGGACCAGAGTTTCCAAATTACTACTCACAAGATCTGTTTTGTTCTATGAGCTTTCATGAGCAAGCACAGTGTTGGCTAGCACAGAAAAGCTAGACTTGGCTGATTTTGACTTGTGTTCTGCAGATTAAATCTAATGGAACATGGAAAGACCTTGGAATTCACACAAGTCTTTATTTTTTTTCCATCTCTTTTTCCCAATAGAAAAAAAAAATAGATGTCTATAATAAATTCAGCCAAGCAAATTCCCCAGTAATTTTTACTCCTTTATAATATTCTAATATGATATCTTTGTATATTAGTCATCAGTGCTTGTCTTTTGAGTTGCTTTTCCAGTAGTGTTAAGACTTTGCAACAGCACTATTGTCTTTTCAAAAAAATTAAATTTATTGGGGTGATATTGTGATATTGTGTAATAAAATTACATAGGTTTCAAGTGTATAATTCAATAATACTTCAGAGAGAGAGAGAAAGAGTTGTTCACCACCCAAACTACTTTTGTTTAATGGCCTTTCCTGGTATGTGAGATACACTTAGATTCAAACAGAGTCAATGTCTCAAAAATGACAATCTTTCTATTAAAAAATTTTGAATAAGAGGTTCAAAACAAAATATAGATAAGCTATGCTCAATCAGGTTTTTTTTTTATAATAGTTTACTAATTTTAAGAATGACTTTCTAGAATACCAACTAATAAATATAGATGGAATACTGATTAGAAAATCATTATTTTAAAACAGTTATTGTAATAATTGATCCATGCAAGAATAATTAATGAGTGCTGAATTAAAAAATGATCGATGAGGATGAGAATGTTTACAGTCTCAAAATTTCCTTGCAAGATAAACTCAGAGGATAACACCTAACCAAACCATCAAATTTAAAACCTCTTGTAATGGGACAAATGGACATTACACGTATCTGATGAGATGCCCAAGAAGGACGTAATATCACTTAGATATTGTTCTTGTCAAAAATGTATAACCTAAATCTAATCATGAGGAAAGTTAAAAAAAAAAAAAAGAAAGAAAACCAACTTAAACTGGGGGACATGTTATGAAATAACTGGCCTGTACCCTTCAAAATGTCAATTCCATGAAATCAAAGAAAGGCAGAGACACTGCTCCAGATTAGAAGACAAAAGAGATACAACTATTAACTGCCATGTGTAATCCTGGATTGGGTCCTGAACTGGGAAAACATTGTTAGAAAGAATATTTTGGGGACAGCTGGTGAAATCGGAATATAGATTACAGATAAACTATCATATCAGTGCTAAATTTCCAGATTTCAATAATTATACTGTGGTTGTGTTTTTCTTAGGAAATATATAACAATATTTAGGGGCAAAGGGGATGATGTATTCAACTTATTCACCAATACTTCAGAAAAAATATATATATGTGTGTATATATGAAGTTGAGAGAGAGGGAGGGAATTATAAAGCAAATGAGAGAAAATATTAATAATTAGTAAATCTGGGGGAAGGATATATATTTATTCTTTGTAACAGTCTTTCAACTTTCTGCAAGGTTGAAGTTAGTTCCAAATAAAAGTTGAAACAAAAAGTTTTCTTAGGAAAGTCAAAGAAAAAGATGATTTAATAAAAATTAGAAATGACTATACTTTGAAAAAAAATCAAATTTAAAAGTCAAATGACAGAAATAGAAAAACACAATAGATAGAATATATATATAAAAGTCAATGGAGTATCTATAAATCAATAAGAAAATATAAGTAACTCAAAATTTAAAAGTGTAATTAATGTGAAGATATATTTAAGAGAAAAAATAAAAATGTCAATGAATATAAATAGATACTTAATTTATAACTAATCAAAGAAAATGCAAATGAAATTCAAACTAGGCTGATTTCATTTTTACCATTTTTGGCAAATTTATAAAAGTTGATAGTTTTTGGGAGAAATTGGGGCCCTCCTTCTTTCTATTCCCATGTACTAAAAAAAGCAGAGATGGACTAACACTTTCATCTCATTCCATTCCATTTCATCCATTCCACCCAGTGAAGATAGATTAGATTGGACAGAACACTCTCTCTGTTGGGCAAAGCTAATCAGTATCTTTTGTTGAGAGCCCTACTATACTAGACAATATATAGAGTAAGTTATATACATATATTATTTCATTCAGCCTTAAAATAGTTCTGTAAAGTTGATACTATTATTATTTGTATTTTATTAATGTTTAGGTTTATCATAGATTAAAACTAATTAGATGACAAAGGAAGCAATTTCAATCAAAGAGGAAAGGGCTGATAATTCACCAAATAGTGTTGAAAACATTGGCTACATATTTAGAGGAAAAAAATCAGTTTAGATCTCTTATCCCACGTCATAAATCAAAATACGTTTTGATGAACTAAAAAGAAAAAGTTAAAAATAAAGCCTACAAAAAACTGTAGGTGAATAATTGCTTGTTCTCTGGAAGGGGAAAGACTTCATACATATAAAATAACAAGAAATTATTAACAAAAAATTTGTCACATAAAAAGACATTTAGTAGGATTGATCAGTGCTAACCACATCATAGACTGATCACCAGCTATGATTCATTTGGAGACGAGAGTTCAGGCTTTTTTGCGAGGACTTGTGTGCAGAGGTTTGCAGGTTGACACCCAACACATACTTCGTGTCTCTACCACACTGTGTGTTTCTTCAGGAAGGAGCTCTGTCCTCCTCCCCTGTGTGTCGAGTGTCTTGGGTTGCTGTGGCCCACCATGCACATTCCGTTCTCTGTTTTGATGAACTGAGTAAACAAAAGAATGATATTCAGGTGTGGCCAGAGGAAAATAATAAAAAGACGCCACAGGCATGCCCCTAGTCTGGTGACATGATGTGGGTAATGACGGAGCTGGAACAGTTCAGTGCTCTAAAGATAACTCGATTGGCTGAGTTCTACGCCTGTATTTCCCAGTTCATTAGGAATGTGGATGAACTATATGGCTATTCCTTTGTGCCCACTAAATTGTTGTTGGAAGCTTAGGGAACTAAAACAATTCAATAAAACTCTGAGTTTCTAAGGTGGTAACTACAAACAATCAAGGTATGGCAGTATCTGAACTAAATATTATCCTATGAAAACCTCCTGTGCATCATTAAAAAGAAACCCATGACAATAGGTTTGCATTTGCATTTAATGACTAGTTTTTGGAAGTGTTTAATCAATATTATTTTAAAGTGGTATGAAGTTTTTGCACTTCGAGGTGAGGTATAGAGCACAAGGGAGCGTATTTAGCTGAGCAGAAAGGGAATGACAGCAGACTTGAGATTGTGGTGAGAGAAAAACAATGGTTGATGCTTTTTTAATATATAATGGACGTTCTACTAGATGTCAACTTTGAATCTATCTTGTTTATTTCTAGAAGCATCCACCTTAATGTATAATAGGTGTTCAATAATTATTTATTGAATGATACTTAGGTATAAGAGTAACATGGAAACACAACATGGAGGAATGAAAGGACTTCTAGTGTTTTGACTTTTGCTGGGAGTTGTGATCTGCTAAAAGCAACATGTCCAACGTTTAAAAAAACCCAGCTCTATTGAGATAAAATTCACGTGTGACCTAATTCACTGTTTTAAAGTGTGTGAGTCAGTGGTTTTTAGCCTATTCACAGAGTTGTGTAACCATCATCACAATACATTTTGGAACATTTTTATCACCCTCAAGAGAAACTATACACATTAGCAGCCAATCCCATTGCTCTCGCCCCTTAATCCTGCCAACCACTAATTTACCTTCTGTGTCTATGGATTTGCCTATTCTGGAAATTTCATGTAGATGAAATGATACAATACATAGCCTTTTGTGACTTGCTTCTTTCACTTAGAGCAATGTTTTCAAGGTTCATATATGCTTTAGTATGTATGGGTACTTCGTTCTTTTTTAAGGTCAAATAATATTTCATTGTATGGGTAGACCATATTTTGTTTATCTCTTTATCAGCTGACGGACATCTGAATTGTTTATACTTTTTTGGCTATTATAAATAACACAGCTGTAAGCATTCTTATACAAGATTTTGTGTGAATATATGTTTTCCGTTTTTTTTTTTTGAGTGTATACCTAGGAACAGAATTCCTGGGTCATATGGCAACTCTATGTTTCACATTTTGAGGAACTGCCAGACTTTTTCCGAAGTGGCTGATTCATTTTACATTTCCACCTATGATGATTCCAATTTTTCTAACACATATTATTATCTGTCATTTTGATAATGATCATCTTAGTGGGTGTGAAGTGGTATGTGTTATTGTGTAATTACTGTGATTTTTATTTGCATTTTCCTACTGCCTCATTATGTTGGACATTTTCTGAAGTGCTTATTAACCAGTTGCTTTTTTTAATAGAAATTTTGATTGAAATCATTTGCCCATTTTAAAATTGAGTTATTTATCTTTTGTTGTTGAATAGTAAGAGTTCTCTGTATATTCTGCACACAAGTTCCTTATCAACTATATGCTTTGAGGATATCTTCTCTTATTTTGTGGGTTGTCTTCAGTTTCTTGATGATATCTTTTGTAGCACAAAAGTTTTTAATTTTGATGAATTCCGATTTAACTATTTTTATTTTGAGACAATATTTTAGTGTCATATTTATGAAACCATTGCCTAACTCAAATTCACAAATGTTTACTTCTTTGTTTTCTTATAAGAATTTTTTAGTTTTAACCCTTACACTTAAGTACTTGATTAATTTAGAGTTTATTTTTGTGTATGATGTCAGGCAGTGTTCAACTTGATTCTTTTGTTTGTGTAGTCAAGACTGTGAGATGCTGACATCAGAACTGACATATAGATCAATGGACTAGAATTAAGACATTAGAAATAAACTCCTATGTTTTATGGTCAATTGATTTTTGACAAGGTGCCAAGACAATTCAATGGGGAAAAGAATAGGTTATCAACAAATAGTGCTGGGACAACTGATAAATTCCTTTTATTGCTCTTGAGAATACATTAATCTTTTAGGTAGATGAAGTCTTTAAGGAATAAATCTTAATGTTATCATTGCTGGAATATAGCAATGACTTAATGCTAATGTAATAAGTAAATGGATGAAAGCAAGAGAGTCATACTCTGGGTTTAATTTTGACTGGAAAGAAAAGATCTAATTGGTACAATGGAAGCCCTGGATATGTGAGGACAAAAGTTAGAGTTTGAAGGTGAGGAATAAATGCAAGGATTGTTGGGGTATGTACCTTAGATTTTCTAAGTACATATAAAAACTAAAAAAAATTATCCTTTGCTTTGAGACGTTAAAAGGAATTATGGTTCAAGAGGACTGAAAGTAAAATTTTGACTCTATAATAACAAGGAAATCTGAAGAAAGGAAAAATAACACAATATTTTTTAAAAATGAGCAGCTACAAAAGGGCTTGCCCATCACCTCAGATTTCAAAGCACCAAAAGACAAAAGGCAGCTTGTGTAATCAAAAGTGAGTGTTGTACAAGCTTATAAGAGAAAAAATCCAAGAGATCTAATGCCAGAATAAACTAAAAGTTGAAGAAATGAGAGAAGAATGAGGCTGACGTACAGTCCCAGAGGATGTACAGAAAAACGATAAGGTAGTTTGTTTGCCTTTAAGAAATAGAGTGGTCAGCCACTGAGTCGCTAAGAGTCTTCTAAGAACAAGTCAGGCCTAATATATAAAAAGGATGGGAGGAAACTTTTGGAAGTGATAAAGGCATCTGTGGCATAGATCGTGGCGATGGTTTTATAGGTGTGTACTCATCTCCATGCAACTTACTCTATCAGGTTGTTCACGTTAAATACGTACAGCTTTTCTGTATGTCAATCACACCTCAGTAAAGTGGTTGGAAAATAAATGACAACGACAACAACAAGAAGACCCCACAAGGTCACACTTCAAAAAAAAATAGTTTAATTTCTTGTTGTGATCAGATTTCTTGCTTTATTGAGCAGAATGAGTGCATCTTGGCTTCAGAAAGGCTGTTGGTCAAGGTTCTCATTATCTCATGGGCAAAACAGAGAAGTCTGGTCTTCTCTGATCCCTTTGCCATCAACTTCCATTCGTGGCCTACTTCTTTGCCACTCTAAATTCTATAGTTAGTCTCTTCTTTTTATCTGTGGCACCAGTTTTGGAGCTGATGTGTAATTGTGTGCATTTTTTTTTTTAATTATCTAGTTTTGAATAAACCAGAAGGCTCAGTAAGTTTTGGTGAAGAAAACAAGACTCAATAAGTTTTACTTTCTAGGCCAACGTTGACAATGGAGTCTACCAGAAAAATGTCTGCGAATATCCTGGTGCTTCCCTGATCTTTGAGCATAATTATTATTCTGGACCAAGCCATACATTTTCTGTTCTTGGGGTTTTATGCATAGCCATATGTCCTTAGATTTAACGAATGTTGCCCGTGGACTTCACAGTACTCAAAACAAGGAGGTTCGCTTGAGACAAATAAAATGAGGCAAATCCCCTGACTTGGCACATAGTAATTTGCTCTTTTCTCAATATTCCAGGGTAATTGGGTTAAATTTCATAAGAGTGAATTCTCCTTGAAAATGTCCCCTTCATTTCTGGCCAATGTTTAAACTATAGACACCTACCCAGGATGGCTGATGAGGGAAAGAGAACCAAGGTTTCTTATTTATGAGAGTCACTTCTTTCATTGTAGCATTGCTTCTTCCTATGGTCGTGGCTCTTCTCAAGGGGTCCAGTCATTGTCATCAGCAGCTGCTGCCAAAGCCATTTCAGAAGCCCATTCGGAGGCTGGTAGGAGGTGTGAAACAAGAAAGCATGCTCTCTTAACTTCCTGTGCAGTTTTTTCAGTAAATCTAAAAATGTACTAAAAAGACAAAATCTATTTAAAAATAAAAGGATGCAGAGAATGTTCATACTTTTTCTTCAAAGCTGAATAAGCACTAGGAGGCACTGCATGTCACACTGTTTTTATCGCTATCATCTCCAGAAATAGAGAGGTGTTCTTGGCTGTGGGAGAAGAGAGGGAGGCAGGAAGGGATGTGGGAAGATGCCAAAGACTTTGATATCTTGCCTGTCAGTGTCAAGAAATGAATGTCTGTCCTCTCTATCTTCTCTCTCTTCTCACCAAGGCTTGCTCCCTCCATGTTTAAATAAACTTCCTGTAAAATCCTTT
This sequence comes from Macroglossus sobrinus, assembly GCA_004027375.1. Taxonomy (NCBI): domain Eukaryota; kingdom Metazoa; phylum Chordata; class Mammalia; order Chiroptera; family Pteropodidae; genus Macroglossus; species Macroglossus sobrinus. The sequence goes on from PVKZ01005268.1 coordinate 41,071, forward strand.
CATGCTCTTTGGGTACTCATGCCAGTATCTGGTGTAGGGTTTTTCTAAAGGGACATAGTCCCCAAGCACTCAGGGGGATATTTGCTGGTGGGGCGATCGCTCTCTCAGAAGCCTGATGGGAGAAGGGACAAATGGCTGGCCACTAACCAGGAGAACTTGCCACATGGATAACCTCCAAAAAAAAAAAAAAAAGCAGTAATAAAACAGATAAATTAAAGTTTCTGAAGCTTGTCTTCTAAGTTTCGCAATGGAATATTCTACGTAAGCCATTCCCAGGTGCTGCTGGAGAAACTTGATGCCTGGACACAGAGAATTGCAACAGGATGAAAGAGCCACAGGGAAAAATACAGGAAAGGTAGGCTGCAACTTGTCTTTGGTGTTCCCTCAAGAAAACTCAGAAAATTAGGGAGTCACACCCTGTCCGCGCCCCGCTGTGAGACACTCAGCGAAGGATGTCCAAAACTTGACTGGAAAAAAAATCAGAGTAAGGAGTCACTTGTCAGGTCGTGCAAAGTAGTGACTTATGTTAGGGAAGTCGTAAAGAAAGCTAGTCTTTTTTTTTTTTTTAAATTGTATTTTACATTGGTTACATTGGTTAGATATTTATATCATTTAAAAAATGACACCTCCGATTGCTTTTTCTCTCCTCTGGTTCTCCACTTAGGCATTGCATTAAGGCTAGCTGCGTTCCCTATAAGGCTAGTCTCTTTTTTTTAAAAAAATTAAGTTTATTGGGGTAACATCGGTTTAATACAATTATATAATTCTCAGATATACGTTATAATTTGACATCTGTATTTTTTTTTGTGTGTTTACCACCCAAAGTCTAGTTTCCTTCAGCTACCATATATTTGATCTCTTTTACCCACTTCACCCTCTCCCTACCCCACTATATTTGACTCCCTTTACCCTGTCTACCTCCCCACTCCTCCCCTACCTGCTACTCTCTGGTAACCACTAGTCCATTGTCCATGTCCCTGAGTCTCTGTTTGTTCACCCTGTTCCTTTGCTGCTTTTAGGTTTATATCCCACATATAAGTGACATCATGTGGTTTTCAACTCTTTCTGTCTGGCTTATTTCACTTAGCATGATTATCTCGAGGTCCATCCATGGTGTCGCAAATGGCAGTATTTCATCTCTTCTTATGGCTGAGTAATATTCCATTGTATAAATGTACCGTAGCTTCTTTAGCCAATCATCTATTGTAGGACACATTGGTTGCTTCCATGTCTTGGTCCTGTGAATAGTGCTGCTATGAACATCAGTGTGAAAATATCTTTTCAGATATGGATTTTCGAGTCTTTAGGGTAAATACCCAGTAGAGGGATTGCTGGATCATATGGTAGATCAATTCTTAGTTTTTTGAGGAACCTCCATACTGTTTTCCTTAGTGTCTATACCACTTTGCAGTCCAACTAGCAGTGTACGAGGATTCCTTTTTATCTGCATCCTCTCTGGCATTTGTTATTACTTGTAAGGCTAGTCTTTTTCATTCTTCTCTCAGAGACCTTTCTATGGAAAGAGGTTCAGTTAACAGGTTTTAGGAGAGGAAAAACTGGTTAGGAAATCACAGTGGAAAGGCAACCCCGCTCCGCACTGCTGGTAGAACTCCCGTGGAGCACATCTGACGTGATTTAGTCCAGCATAAAACGCTCCTCAGTTTTCTCTGAGGAATTCAGCACCAAGTCGTCCATGTTCGGGAGACTACCTCAGATCCAGATAAAAGGTATTCATACAAAGGTTTTTAAAATAGCACAGTTTATATGAATTGGAAACCACCTAAATGTTAAATTAAGATGGGAATAGATGAGTAATTTATGACACATTTACATTGTCAATAAAAGTAACTCTTAAGAACAGAATTTTAAATTATGGAAAAATAGTTAGGTTGAGGTATTACATGAAAAGAAGCAGGACACAAAACTACAAACGCAGTGGAACTCCATGATATAAAGAAGAGTGTATAGAATAAAAGGGAATTGTGAATTTTGTTGGGCTTATCATTATCTTTATTTTTATTTATATTACTAAACACTGTTAATTTTCTCAAGTGACATGTATTATTTAAAATTTGTTTATTGTCTACTACCCCCGATTCCCAACCATTTCCCTAATTTAGAACTTTTATTGCTTTTATAGTTAATTCTCGGTTATACTATTCTGTGGGTTAAATCTGACTTATGGAAAACCGATTTTGTAGTTGCAAGTTGTATGCTACTTTAAATTCCTTCAGATTCTCTGATTCTCTGGTTTATAGGTTAGGCATTTACAACTGTAACTTTTCGTGGAACTGTAGGGGTTCCCGCTCCATTTCTTATATATTTACAGACAGTATGTGCTTCTCAAATTATCACCCTCAGTCTTGGCCCAGGGATGTTTCCACAGAATATCAAGTACATTGTCCTGAAATTACGTAAAGGAAAAGAGACTTTCTATGGACATTCAATGACATGGTTTGCTGTAAGGCTGCAAAATGAACTAAGTGACCTCTAAATATCTCAAAAATCTTCCAAGGGTGTGTTATTTTCTTTCACAAAGCACGAACCATATTTTGAAAAGGAGCCAGTGTGGTTCGATGATGAGGCAATATCCCAGGAGTGTTGCAGGTGCATTAATCTCTGAAGTAGCTGAGGGAGAAAGAAATGGGTGATGGGTGGGGTGGGATGGCATGAGAGGAAATGAGGAGGGGAGGAAGACAGAGGTAAAGAGAAAGGACTAGTGATAGGGGAAGAGGAGAGAGAATTTGTTTGTTTGCTACGTTTTGTCTGAGTTGCCAGAAGAAAAAGTAATGACTGGCGAGGGGGCTCCGAGATTGTTCTAGAAGCTGAGGGGTTGTTATCATAATGGAGGAGGTAGTAAGAGGCATAGAGAAATAGCTGGCAATACCTGACTTCTTTTCTATCTCTCGGCTACACTTTGCTTCACACTTGGCTCCGACCACAGAGTGCTGTCTCCACTCAATGCATTTGCTGGTAGTGGGCTGGGACACGCTACGAAAACAATGCCTCTTGGGTTTAGCGTATTCCATTTGCAGACTATGACTGATGGGGTTTCACAGCGATGAAAGGATTCTGCAAGTTGTTTAAGAGTGGTTAGGAGCAGAGATAAGAAATCTGAGCCATTCTAGCAGCCCTTTGGAAAGGCCGCCTCTGTAGCTCGCTTTACAAGCCACCGTGGGATAGCTTGAAAAGAGGCTGAGTGAGTAGCATCCTCTAGGACATATACCACAGAACTAGAGATAATTAACTTAAAGTGCATTGAGTTAGTGACCGTAGATATGTCTTTTTTTTCTCCATCTTATAGGTCATTATTTTAAAAGTCACAGAATTTCTTCCTCAATGCCTATCCTCCAATTTCCACAGGCTAGAAGACTTGGCTATTCCCTCCTCTGCATGACATTGAAATGACTTCATCAGAGCGCAGACCTTAGCTGGGGATAGTTTACACTGGCTTCCAGGCATGTGCTGGCAAGTAGATGAGCTGTCATTGGTAGAGGTGTCTTTGGGGGACAGTTGTCCAGGTATTGAAGCTCTATATTTGTGCATCTCTATTCTCAGGGGTTATAAAGTGATTGCCCTACCTCTACAGCATCCTGACTCTGAGCAGCTGCACTTGTCTGAATCCTAGTTTTCTCGTTTGTAACGTTAGGATAATAACGTGTGCTCCCCTGACATATTATTAGAAGTACTGATGAAATAATGGGTGTGGAAGGGCCTGTTATATATTAGGCCCACCATAAATGTTTATTGTATCTAGATGCAGGTAATACAGTCTGCGTTGTAAGCTCCTACTGCACTAAGTATAGTAGGGACAATTTTAATCACAAATAGGGACAATTCCACTCTTGTTCATTGTATTTGCAGTGCCTGACACATAGTAGGCACTTAATATTCAGCAAATAAATGTCTGGGCTATTATTTTAGTGCCATATTTAAGGGGCTTAGAGTTTTGTCTAGGGTTAAGATCAAACCAAAATGCATATTTTTAATTTAAGAAACTGTATTTCTTATCAGTGTATATTATACCATTTGGTCTATGAAAGTAGAAGTTATATGTCCAAGGATGTAAAAACTTCATAGGTTTTAAAAATTTTTATATTTCATCATTTAAAGCAAGGATGAGCAAACTTTTCAGGAAAGATAAAAAGGATCAAGAAGTACAAAATGCCTGTTATAAAAATAGTCATGGGCATAAGTATAGCATAGGGAACATAGTCAATAATATTGTAATATTGTGTTGTCTGGTGGGTACTAGACTTATCGGGGTGATCACTTTGTAAAGTATATAAATATCTAATCATTATGTTCTACACCTGAAACAAAATACTGTATGTCAACTGTAATTGAAAAAAATGATTATGTTTCATCATTTAAAGCAAGGATCTACAAAGATTTCAGTAAAGGACTGGATGGTAAGCATATTGGCTTTGCAGGCCGTATGGTGTCTTCACAACTACTCAGCTCTGCCATTGTAGAGCGAAAGAAGCCATAGACAGTAGTAGATGAATGGTCATGGCTGTGTATCAATAAAACTTTATTTACAAAAACAGGCACTGGTCCAGATTTGGCCCATAGGCCATATAGTTTGTGAGCCCTGATTTGAAGGATAAAGTCTTGAGTTATAATTATAGAAGAAATAGATATATGTCATATAGATTTGGCTAAGAAATAAAAAAGTTTATGCAATACTATATTGCATGTAATTATAGTGATAATACTAACATTAGTACAACACATTAGAGCAAGGAAGTTCATATTATTTTTCCTATGTTTTCTTTATAGGTGAAAAAATTAACATTCAAGAGGAATTTGCCCTGAGTCTCAGGCTTGTAAGATTGCTACTGGGATCTGGATCCTCTGATTGCAGATATAATACTTGTTCTGCCGTGTACTCTTTGTCACCCAATAGCCATGTCTGTCTTTAGTCCCTGTGTCTCCATCACATTGGGGTAGGCCATTGGTATTGTTCCCAGTCCTAGAGGCTTTGCTTTGGGTCTGTGAGAGCTGAGGGCTTTTATGAAAAGGGTAATTGCTGTCTTCAGGGAGCTTGCAAGTTTTAAAACACATTTATTGTGTTTTAGCCTTTATTATTGTTGCTTTTTGTTATTTTAATGGATTTAAAAAAATTTTTTTATATGTTGTTACCCAGGCTTCTAAGTTTGGAGGATAAAATAGTAAATGTCAGGTCAGCTGTCTACTTTAGATAAAAGATACATTTTCAGGAAACCATAGATCTCTATACTGATGTTTTCCCCACAAACACATTTTGTTTCCTCAGTATCATGATATAAAATTAGATGAAAAAGAATCTCTTAACAATATCTTAAAAAGACTGCCTTAACCATACAGGATAACTTTAATCACGTTGTTTTTCGTTATAGACTGGCAAAGTCTTAGGCCAGTGAATCATTTTGGCAATCTCGAATTTTTAATTTGAGGCAGAAAAAGACTAGTTACTAATGAGTTAAATGATTGGCTCATAACTTATGATGAGTTGTAACATATCTAGGTGGAGTCATCTACTTTACACTTGATGAGGCCTTATTTTTACAGCCTGTTGACACAGAAAAACTTCTTCGTGTGCCTTGAAAAGCACTAGCAGGTTAGTTGACCTCCGAAAGTCCTTCACACTCTAGTATAATTCTCTGATGCTGTCAGTCCCTGATAGTAGGTAGACTGACTTTCTTCAGTCATTCAAAAGAGACTACGTGTGCAAAGTCCCAAATGGTATGAGGCACACAATAAGCTCTCCATGAATTCTCATGTCCTCTTTAGTACTTTATCAAGTTACTGTAACATCTAGCTGCATTTAGTGGTGGATTTCATCATTGCTGATTGAACAATCACACCACACCAAGGTTTTAGCTTGTAGGGCACAGTTATCTGCAGTCAGATCTTTATTGGATTATTCGAGAGGGTAAACAAGAGGATAAACAGATGCAATTCTAGATTAAAAATATCCAAACAAGCTTTGAATCTGCTCACCAGCCAACAACTAAGAAAGGTGATACTTGGAAATCCAGGTAGCCAAGCAGAAATTCACACTGCTCTAAATGTAACTAGCACCCTTTTTGAAGGCTGAAGCTGGACAGCAACCACAGAGTAGTTATTTGACCGGCTGGCATGAAGTATCAATCAATTCGGATGTTAAAATTTTCCAATCTTTTGTAAATGATAACCAATGACCAAACTCAACTGAAAAAATGATGGTTTTTAGAATTTTATGTGTGCATTTGAGGGAAAAAAAACAAGCACTTTCAAATAAAAAGTAGGGTGAAGAAACAGCATATTTGTTTTCTATGTTCAAGATTTAGAATTAAAAGACCTCGATACTCAGCTACTAAATTCTACCGACTGATATCTTACCTTATAAAAATGGTTTTACCTGTTTCATTTATACACTGGCTGCATAAGTGCTTATCTTCTCCATATAAATAAACATAAAAATTCACACACACACACACACACACACACACACACACACACACACACAGTATATAAGCAGCTTATATTCTCCGTAAAGGCAATATTCCTGCTTTAAAAACTTTCCTTTTGAATTTCCCTACATCTAATATAATCACATTTTTTGTGTTGAAGTTGATATAATATTATTATCTGATAAGAAGTTATAGAAAAGGAGACAAAGGGGTCAAGAATGGAACCACGCCAGAGAGGAATCCTCATTTTGTCCCCAAGTTATGTCAATTCCTAACATTTTTTTTTCTCTTCCTAATTCTTTTCTAGTTCTAACCTCTGTGCCCTATTCACTGACTGTGGGCTAATAGCTATAAGCAAATCAGCGTCGTAGAATGTTAGAACTAAAAGGAACATTAGAAGTTATTTGGCTCAGTTTTAAAACTTGTTTTTTTTTTCAGTTGTGGAATATATTTATTCCATGAAATCTTCACAGAAGCCCAGTAAGAAAAAAGGAAGGAAGGAAGGAACAAGAAATGAAGAAAGTGCAGGTGTACCTTGAGGAAATAAATCGGATAAATAGATGAGCAGGTCACATAGTACAGAAAACTAAAGAAGGCAGACTTTCTGGAGGAATTGGTACAGTTGATTAATTCTCTGGTCCCTAGAAAATTAGTTCTCTTCTAAAAATTCCCTCCCTCCCTCTCTCTGTCTTGATAATTTCTATCCTCTATTTGGTATTCAGCTATTCTATAAATTACTATTTAATTAACTATAAATGAAATAGTAATCCCCACCTGCACTGCAAGGCTAGAAAAAATATATAACTTTGAAATTGGCTTAAAACTCTTTTTGTTATTCCTGTGTAAAAAAAGTTTAGGATAATATAAAAATTAAAGTATCAGAGAACATTTGAGACAATGGCAAACGAAGTAAAATAGTTTTCTGCTTATCTATTTATCTAGTATAGGAATTTGAGTTGAAAGTTTTGGGTCAAATATTATTATGAGAGCTTTACAAAGAACCTCAATGGGGAAGAGCAAAGAAAATATAAACTTAGTAAGTTAAATATTTAATTTAGTTGAAATTATAGAGCATTAGTATCGGTTTAATATACATATATATATGCCACACATTTCTTTTTTTTTCCTTTGAACAATCAATAATAATTTGACCCTGGCTTCCAAAATAGTACTTGGAAAAGTGCCATGGTGGGAGGGGCCAAGTTCATATATATCCCTTCATGACAGGGTGTGGATTGAAACTCACCTGGCCAGCTGTTAGCAGTGACTCTGAAGGCTCTGAGAAGGTAAACGCTAGCATTGCCTAATGTCGTTTTGAGCAGTAAACACTGCCGTGGAAAATTGTTTTGAGTAATAGAAACCTGAAGCAGATTCGATTGAAACCAAAAGATATACTGTTTTTATTTAGTTAAATGTCTTTTTAAAAAGAGCAATTTTTCTGTAACTGTGGCAATACCTGCTGGGAAATATTTGTGATATCTGTCACCTCCCTCAGCCCGCAAGCACCTGGTTAGATGTTGGATGTATGTGATCAAATTCTTAGAAATGTGGCTACTTGAATACTTTAAAAAAATCTTTATGTACTTGAAAAATTGTATTTTGTCTTTTTACTAATTTCTGAAATGTAAAATGTTATAATAGAATATCTGTATTAAGTAAATGAGTTTACATTTCTCATTTGCAACGTAAGTTGGAAATGCTTTTGATTGCATCTTTCACAAGTATTTCTTTGTTTTTAGATACTGTTTAGCATATAGTTAGTTATAACCAGGTTTGAATACTGATTCCAGCAGACTAGCTATGTAAAGCTGAAATTTCATTCTTAGTTTATTAACAGCTTTGGGAAAATTATGGAAATTTTAAGACAAAATATTTTTTGTGTATAATTTTTGCCCCTACCATATAGAGAAGAATGATATAGTTAGATTATACTTAGATTAGTTTGGGTTAGAAAAATCTATCTAGTCTAAACCTTTACATTGTCACAATGAAGGAAACTGTATTTTAGTCATTAAAGTAGAGATGAGCAGGTCACATAGCACAGAAAGCTCCAGAAAGCAGACTTTCTGGAGGGATTGGAGGTTACGTGATAAGTCACTTGAGAAGTATTATAGGCAAAAATTTAATATTTTTATTGATATTAAAGTGAGTTTTTTCTGAACAAAAATGGTCCATTAGCTCTGTATGACCTATGGTCTTTATTACCGATGGTTCTGTTATCAAGAGAGGGTGTGAAACCTGGTAACTTCAGAACCCCCCAAATCTCTCGAGATCTATTATCTCTTGAGCAATATCAATGATGGACTGAAGTGCCTCGGGTCCTGTGGGTTTCACATAGAATAAGTCAAGAGGTGAGAATGTGAATGAAGGCCTTGAACCCTGACCCTTCCTCTGTCATAGAACATTGAGAGACGGGCACAGGCAAATACATGTCTTAGGTAGAACCAGGTGTACAGCCTGTGGAGAAGAAGGAGGTGGGATGAAGCTTTCTTGGCTGCTAACTTGACCGTGTGGTTGTGGCCTGTTACTTTATTTGACCTTAAGAAAGGAAGTTCTACCAGGAAGTGAACAGAACTGCAGCCTTCCCCCGCCCTGCAATATGTTAAGTCCTAATCTCTGGTAACTGTGAGTATGACCTTGGATGGACATAGGGTCTTTGCAGATGTAATTAAATTAAGATGAGGTAAAACTACTGGAGTAAGGAGGGCCCTAATCCAATGAATAGTGTCCTTATAAGAAAATTGGAAATTTGGATACACAGACAGAATACTCAGGGTAGATGACCATGTGAAGACAGGGGCAGAGAGTAGAGAGAGTCCTCTGTAAACCAAGGCATGCCAAGGACCGCTGGCAATCACCAGAGGCTAGGAGAAAAGCGTGAATCAGACTTCCTCCAAGAGCCTCCAGAATGAACTAATGCTGCCAACATCTTGATTTTGGACTTCTGGCCTCCAGAATGGAGGGAGAATAAATTTCTGTGGTTCAATCCACCTGTTATGCAGTAATTTGTTACGGCAGCCCTAGCAAACGAATTCATGCCACTAAATGGAAATAGATCTCTATCTGTATCAATATAAATATCGGAAAAAAAAATCAATATCGACATCAATATTTATACACCAGGATGATGGTGACCTTGTTTTCTGGTTTTTAGTAACATACTGAATAATTGTATGTGATTACATCCTGGGTATTGAAAATGAGAACTGTTTACTTATTTTCCTCCAATTATCATTTTCTCTCTCTTTTTTTTGGTTTCAGGATCTCAACAGATTCAGGATGGATTCCCTCATTGCAGCAAACACCAAATTTTGCTTTGATCTTTTCCAAGAGATAAGCAAAAACGATGGTCATAAAAACATCTTCTTCTGTCCTCTGAGCCTCTCAGCGGCCCTTGGCATGGTCCGTCTGGGGGCCAGAAGTGACAGTGCACATCAGATTGACCAGGTATGGATCCAGTCATTCCGAGTCCACCCTCAGAGTCAGACCCTGATCAGACCAAATCCTGCTCAGGCAAACCGAAACTGCTCAGTGCATCCCATGCTTGCTTGGAGCCTTCATTTATATCTGCACCTTGCTTTCTCTTCAGTCCCACCATGCTTCAAGGCTCTATTCATCATCTCCTTTATGACGCCTCTCCAAACTCACCGGTCTGACAGCTTCTCTCACTCATCTTCTCTGTCTCTGTCTGTCTGCGTTTCTGTTGCTCTTTCTCTCTCACTTCGCATCAGATTTGTCAGAAAAGCCTGTTGGCTTTTCTTTAGAAATAGATCCAGAACCCAGGTGCTTCCCACCACCTCCCTGGCGTCTGATCTGCCACCTCCCTCCTAACCTGGGCACCGCTTCCTCAAGGGCGTTCATGCTTCCGCTGGCAGTGTTCCCCACCCAGCTGTCAGGAAGATCTTTGCAGAACTGAAGTTAGATCCTGCTTTTCTCATCTGCTCAAAACCTGGACTTTCCATTTCACTAATGATAGAAACCCGAGTCCTTATAATGGCCCATGAAGGTTGGGGATCCGGGTTCCAGGTCATCTGGTGACTCCATCTCTCTCCCTATTCCATCCTCACTCACTCTGGACACACTGGCCTCCTGGCTCCTGGGAGAAAGGAGAAAGTATGTCCACTCCTGCCTGCTGCATTCCCTTTGCCTGATGGCTCTTCCTCCAGATGACTGATCTCTACCTTACCTTCTCCTCCAGGACGTCGACCAGAGTTTACCTACCTGATCTCTCAATCTAGTGCTGCACACGAGCCCCCAAAGATTCCCCCCAATCCTTGCTACTTTTCTCCCATATAGCATTTCCCATCTAACATGCTGCATACAGTAATCACTTACTTTTTATATGCCTCCCCCATTAGAATATAATCTCCTAGAAGGCAGGAATCTGTCCTAGAACAGTGCTTGGTTTATAGTAGCCACCCAACACCGGTGTGTAGAATGAATGAATGAAAGTGACAAGAACAGCTCTCCAAATGAACTCAGACTCCTAAGATATATATGCCTGAATCTAGCACATAGCACAGGGGTTATGTATAAACATGGATGTTGTCCCTGATATAAAGGAGTGAATTCTGGGATTGAGGCGGACTGTGTTCAGGGTCATTCTACTTTATTCATTTGCCTTGATTTGGTACGTCAAAGGAAACAGCCACTCTCCTCTACACGGTTACTGATTGTTTTGTTTGACTACGTAATCATTGTCACTGTAAAATTTCGACTTCTTGCTGGTCATAGTGTCTGAAAGACCCCATATCATCATCACGCAGGTACTACACTTCAATGAATTTTCCCAGGATCAAAGCAAAAAACCCGATCCCTGTCTGAAAAACAAGCAAAAAGTGCTGGCCGACAGCTCTATAAAAGGGCAGAAAGAAACGACGGAGCGCCTGACACCGCAGGTGAGACACCATCAACTCCCGCCCCTCTTCTTTACAGACTGCTCCTTCCAGCTGTCCTGTATCTGGTGATGGTTGTTTATCCCCAAACATTAGGTCCTGGCTGTCACTGACAGCAACGGCAGCAGCGATAACCTCAGGGGACCCACACTTCCTCTCTGAATGTGCCTTATATATTATTGGCTGTAAGCTCACTTCCTAAAAGGTAGGATCTCGTACCTTCTGCTCATAATAAAGAAACTTAGCCCGAAGCCTCATTATTACTCACCTACTTGTGCAGGCCATCGGTGCCCAGGACGGAGCATGGTTGAAGGGCGGTAAACGGGGAGAGATCAGCTGTGGGATTCTTACTCGCTCCGTCCACTTTTGCCTGCTTTATTTCCTGCTGAAATCTGTACTGACCCATCCAACTTTTATTGATTGTCTCAGACTGGGAGCAGGAAACGTCTTCTCCATGATATAAACCATCTACTTTAGAAATTTTAAGAGGAGCGTGGAGAGAAGATTTTCTCTTTCTTCCATCTTTAGAACGCAGAGAAAAAGGAGGCACGCAACGCACAGAAATAGAGTGTGTGTTGCGGAGTCCCCAGCTGCATTTTTCCCGGATGACCTTCTGCCAGTGTGGGAGACACGATTTCCCACTGGGATGACCTCATTCTTCTCTTTTCAGCTTGCTCCCCCACACGGTAACGAAGTGAAACGACAGCTTGCTTTGGTGGCATTTTCACTCCTCTGAGATCCCATTTGTTCCACTTCTTTTGGTAGGAGGGGTCTTCGAGTAATGAGAGCGAACTTCTCAGTTGCTACTTCGGGCAGCTTCTCTCCAAATTAGATCGGATCAAAGCTGATTACACCATGAGTATTGCTAACAGGCTTTATGGAGAGCAGGAATTTCCAATCTGTCCGGTGAGTAAAGCACAGATGATGGATGCTTCAAGCTATCTCATATATCATACTATTTAAAATTCAACGAGGAGCTGGATTACTCACCTGCTCTCTGGAACAGTGTGGATTGGTGGGATGTCCAGGACCCACCTTCTTTCCCACACCTTCTCTTGTCCTCCTCCCAGTTTTCAAGGCTTCTTGTGAGCGGGATCGAGTGGGTGGAGAGAGGGACAAGTGACTAAGAGCCTTAGGAGCATGTGTGGAGCTGGTGATGGCGTTATCTCTTGTGACATCTTTCCCAGTCACGGTTCCTGGTAGATGCCCTTGGTAGCCCCTCTTCCTGTTGCCCTCACCCCATCCTCGCCCTCCAAGGCACTTCTCTAAAATTACCTTTAGTTCCTCAGTCAGCCTTCCCCACCCCAAGAAACTGCACTCACTTAAGACTTAAGCGGAGGCGTGAAGTAGAAGGAGATTGCATTTGGAACAAAAAGGCACATGTCGTGTCTCTGGCTACCCTGCTTTGTACCTAGAGTGAGATTGATCTGAATCTGGGCTTCAGTGTGCTCTTTCACCACTAGAAGGAGCCACATCCATGACACTAAATAGGAGGAGTGAGACCAGTGACAAGTGTGAGATACACTTGGATAGGGCTGGCCTAGTAAGGGAAGAGAATAGCCTACTTTGACCAAAATAAGTAGTTCTCTTACGACAGAAATGTGATTTTATATGCTTAAAAAAAAAAAGAACTAGCTTTGTTGAGATACAAATTCACATATCACACAATTCACCTATTAAAATGTACAAGTCCATGATTTTGGTTATTAGAGTATTAAATTTTTTAAAAATTGTAAAATATCTGTAACATAAAAAATGTCCACTTTAAATATACAACTTAGTGGCATTAATTACATTCACAGTGTTGTGGAATCATCACACTATCTATTTCTAAAACATTTTCATCACCTCAGACAGAAATTCTGTAACCATTAAGCAGGATTTTAATTCTTAAAAAACAGAAGCATTTTACAGCTAAGTCGCTCAAGGTACTTGATATTTATCTTGCAATGTTTCCATAAATAGCATGTCCAAATATGAGGATATCTGATAGGAAAGCCTTGTGCTGTTGTAACTGAGGACTACTCTGTAAATAAACATTCTGTACCCTAAGCTGTCACTACGATGATTGAATGCCTCTGGCTGAGTGAGACTGGGGGCAGGTGGACACAGACATGTACCCACTTTGAGTGACTAGGTGCATCTCTCGCATTATGCTTCTCACCACTGCTACACGCCTAACTATCAGCTTAGTCATGTGATCTAATTGCATGATTTCTATTTATTCTAATTTAACAGGAATACATAGATGGCGTGGTTCAGTTCTACCACACGACGATCGAAAGTGTTGATTTCCGGAAAGACACAGAAAAGTCCAGACAAGAAATTAACTTCTGGGTTGAATCTCAATCCCAAGGTAAGCAGAACCAAACACGTTGTAGCCGATATTCTTTTCCATTTAGAAGAAAACGAGTCAGCCCGGCTTTTCAGATTGCTAGGCGGTCAGGGGCCAGATGCTCACCTGTGTGGACTGGGTCTGGAGCTGCTTCTGTGCTTGTCTCACAAGGAACGCGCTTAGGTATTACGGTAATAACAATGCTCCTTTGCTCCATCATCAAGGTGAATTGCCATTCAGCCAAGCACAACGCCTGTGGGATGCTAACTATTTTCATTTTTTTAAAAGGATCAGTAAAAAAGGTTGGGAAGAGAATCAAGCTGTGCAGAAGGACAAGGAAATAAATAAAAACCCTTATTCTTATCAACTTCTCACTAGCTCTCTAGGAGTTTCTGAGTGAGGGGATTTAGAGATAGTGGAGAGTGGTGAAAATTTGAGTTCAACATAAATGGAGTATTTTTTTAATATGGAACTTTCCTTCCAGCTCCATCCAGCTCCCAGCAAAATGGGAATCTCCAAAGGGACTGTACGAGCACAGGGCTCTGAAAGTGGCCATGTCTCCTGTCACATTAGACACAGTCAGCTGCCCTGCCTTGCTCGCTGGTGGCCCAGTTCGTCCAACACACTGGGCTGGCCACCAAATCCGCAGCCACGACCCCTCATCTACCCTCTACTCTTCATTGTCCTCCCTCTAATCTTTTCTTCGGTATAACCTAGTTATGTGGCTGCTGGAGATAATGTACATCATGCTACTTTGGAACACTGCCAGTCTTTGTGAAATGCCTGTCCCCTGGCCCCGTGCTTAACTTGGTGTAGGACAGGTTCTTCATTGCTGTGATACTTGCGTTAAAAACAAAGAACTGCGTGAAATGAAACCCTGACTGCTGGTCAAGTGGCCTTTGTGTTGACGACCTCTCTGGGTCTCAGTAGTCACTGCAAAATGACGGAGTAGGAGATACAAGATGTTTCACCGCCATAACATTCCATAATTCCTGAAACCATATTTTATTTAGTTAATGGAACCCACAATCTCATGTTCTAAACAGTTATTCATCCTGGGTTCTGTTTCTTGTTTAAGTATTTCTAATACTCCTAATGTTTTCATTATAGATTCGTGTTTTCTTTCGAGAGCATTGATCATTTTTTGAAATGTACCAATGTTTTCAGCGCTAAATGTTCATTTGCCTGTAGACTCAAAATCATCTTCCCTCTAAAATATCCACTGACATTGGATATTAGAAATATTTGGGAGCCTATTTCTTGGACTTACCACATCTAGCATACAGCAAAAATAGTTTAAAAATAAAAATATTCTTTAATTGAGTTGTAGGAAGTTTCAGATCTACGATAGCTGTCTTAGCGTTTTATATTTACTTGTAATTAATATGTAAATTCACACTGCCTTAATAAGAACCCACCCAAGGATAAAAGGTTTCAGTATTGCTTTACAAGTTGAACTGAGAACAAAGGGAAGCTAGAGAAGGTTTAAGACAGGGAGTGTATCTTTTAAAAGACATCTCTGACTGGAGGATGGAGAATAGATGAGAAGTAGGCAGGAGTGGATGCAGGTGCAGATGGCAGAGTGAGAGCATCATTGTGGAAGACTAAGATGTGTGAAGACTAAGAGAGAGAAGTGCTGGTGGCTTGGACCAGGTGGTGTTAGTGGAGATGGTGAGAGGTAGATGGATTTGAGAGATATTGAGACATAAATCAGAGGATTGTACCAATCATTCGGACAGATGATGGATTGCTTAGTGAGAGTCAGAGAATCATCCAGGATGACCCATAACACTTTAACTTAAAATCTTAATTCTTCAGAATGCAAAGTAGAGTCTATGAGCCCAACTAAAGCAGTTGTTTTTCTGACACCCCATTCATGTCTGCTTATAATGATGTCAGACATTTTAATTTTTAATTTTTTAAACAAAGCTTTTCCTGCATGAGGGTATGCTCTATCTCCTCTCTGTCTCCTGTTCCCCTCATTGTCTTAGTGCTGGGGCACCCCTGCCTGGCCTTTTCTCAGGGGAAGCGCCCCAACTCCAAAATTAATTATCCTTACTTCCTCCACATGCCACAAAACTTCCCCTTCCTTCAAGGTTGCACTCAGTTGCCAAGAGGAAAACCTGTTCACTAAAAAAATGCATAGTAAGATATGATTATCCGGTTTCTCCTTAGGTAGCTTGCCCAGAGTATTTTAAGTGTGGATGATGTCTTAGGAGAGGGGGTGCTTAAGCTGCATTAAAAAAACCTGTCTACATAAATACTTTTGACACGATTCATATTCAGGGTATTCTCTGGAACCTTTTTTTCTTTTTTAAAGGTAAAATCAAGGAACTCTTCAGCAAGGACACCATCCACAGTGGGACCGTGCTAGTGCTGGTGAACGCCGTTTACTTCAAGGCCAAATGGGAGAAATATTTTGAAAGTGAAAACACAGTCGATGCATCTTTCTTTCTAAATGAGGTACTGTATTAGAGCTCATGGTTTTCTTGATATTCCACTCACAGTTTCCACTAAGAATGATTTACAGTGTGTATATGTAGATCTAAAACTT